>BMAO01010275.1:0-60829 GCA_019973975.1 Trichonephila clavata
TAATTTTTGTATTTCGTATTTTTATTTTGGTTAAAAACTTGAAGTTAATTTACTTTTTCATTTGTATGTTTCATTGGAACGAAAATTCCACAATTATAAAATTTTACCCTTTAAGACTTGGTTTCAATATAACACGGTACACATTGCCTTGCTTTAGTTATATTATTTCAATGTTTTGTACAACACGGTACATATTGCCCTGATTTATATTATGGACATATATTATTAATTTAATAAATAAGTCTCGTATAACACAGTTTCGATAGGCCCGAATAGGGTCTAAGGTACGCATGGCCTAGCTGCGGACTGGTTCAAATAAACACCCCTGCCTAGGTCAACAGCATGTCGCCGAAGTGGTGAACCAGGAATTGAACACTAGATGGCAGCCCAGCCTAACGTGACGAGATGATTATGCATTCATTCTTTAGAGAGTCTAACTTAAACATTCTCAATAAAAACACGACTAGTGATTTAAAAGATGGCAACGGGACACACGCATCAACTTGACCCACCATCTCTACAAGAGATAAATCTCCCACAACGTGAACAGAAAAACGTTCCAACGACACACACTCATATCTACTGGAGATGTATAAAAATTGCAGCAATTGGCTGGAAAAACAACCTTCTCTCAGAATCCTTCAGAAAGTCAAACAGAAAAACCTTTCTTCTCTAGGAAGGGGGTATGCAGAGCCTCCTCCTTCTGCAAGTCACAAACACAAAAGGCAGGAGTAAAAGCCCTTCACGACTGACCTGAATAGGGATTCCTTTCGTCCTAATCGTCTAAGGCAGAGGTTCCCAAACTTTTTTGTCTCATAGACCCCTTGCCATGTTTTTCGGTTTTTAATAGACCCCCTACTTATATACCTAATAATGAATTTTTGAAAGTTTATCAACTTAAATATCTTTTTGGCTGCTGGTATAGAGCTGTACTTACTTTAAAATACTTAAATTTCTGTCGTGAAGTATAGTGTTTAAAATCTAAGACACACATGTTAATTAAGTAAACATTTAATTAAAATAACAGTTATATAAAGTAACTGAGCAATAAACAAATGCTTTTAATGGGAGAGATGAACCAGGGGTTTTATCTATTCTGGTGTTTCTAAAATTGCTGATGCCCGTTTCTAAATTTTAGTTTAAGATCTTCTTAATGCCTATTCTGATCAGTTCCTGTTGTAATATGACATTTGTTTTTTCTGTCAATGTGACTATATTAATTGCCTATTGTGGTATTACGATACATATAATCAACACATTCTCAAACCTCGTTTCAAAGTCTAAATAAAGGACATTTAAATGTTGAACGTAAGATAAAACGTCCTTTTCCTGGCAGATTGTTTGTGACAAATTGACACTAGAAAAATTCGGGACGACCAATATTATACTCTCCTTGGCTTAATTATGGCAAGAAATGCCGAAATGGTGGTCCTTGTATCTGCAAATTAATTAACTTCAATAAATTTAGTAAATAAAATTGTTAAATAGGTAAATCTGGTTTCCACTTGATTAAATTTTCTTTTAAAATTAGTCATGATCTGGTTTAGAAAGAGTCACTATCGTAGACACCCATTTACACCTCATGGACCCCCAAACAATTTTTTCGCTGATGTGGACCCCCTGCCTGTTGTCATAGATCCCTGGGGGTCTATATAGACCACTTTGGGAATCACTGGTCTAAGCGCGGCGTAGCTGTGGAGTGTTAGGTCGGTGGTTAAAGTAAACACCCAAGCCAAGGTCAACAGCTTGTCACCGAAATTCTTTCCAACTCCCTTTGTTGAGCATTCAAATTAATACAAAAAAATTTAATAAAATTAACATTACAATCACGAATTCAACATGGTTCATTTTGGGGGGCTTTAATCAATATATATAATTTCATGTTATGTTCATATTGACAAGAAGGAGTAACTAAAGTAAATGTTTCTTTTTTTTTTATGATTTTTGCACACAAGCTATGTATATTATCGTAAATAAATAAATAGCATCTGTTCATAACATATACGATTAACATACTTGCCAATAATAACTAACATTCATAGTAACGTGAATTTAAAGTTTTCAATCAACTAGTTCTAGCTGAATATTCCAATAACCCTCGTGTTGCTTTATAGTGCTAAATTAATAAACATTCACTCACTCTAAATTATATACAGTAGAGCGTCGTTTATCCGAATCAATTGGGACCGTACGCTGTTCGCATATGCGATTGTTAAATCATTACATGCAGGAAGCGTGCTTGAAGAAAAAGAAAAATGTCGTAATTTTACCTTTATAGTGGAAAATAATCAATTATTTTTCGCTGTACCATTGTACACCCTCGTTTTTCGCAGTAAGGTCTCTGATTCTCTTGAGCAGCAGTAGTTGAGTAGGACAGCACTCTGTTGTTCGTACCACTCCACAGCAGTCTTTAACACAGCAAACGCGTCAGTATTTGATAGACCCTTGCTACTTTTGTTGTTGACCTCGTCTTCATCAGTTTCATCGTCGACAGGGTCGGATTCTTCTTGCACGGAAGTCACAATCACGTCACCATTTAGCATTTGAAATCCAGTCTTCTGCATCGCTCCGCTTTCTCCCTTCGCGAAACGGTTCAATATTTCAAGTTTTGTCTCTATGTGCAAGACGTTGCGCTACCGTTTACACCCCCTCACTTGGTAACAAATTGGCCTAATATTCCGCGCAGATGTTTACCAAATCACACAACTGAAATTCCCCAAATATCACTCACCTTGGATTTTCCCGTCACTTTTGGTTTCACGTGAAACAACTGTTGAGTATTGCACTTTTCGAAAACATACATAAACAATACAAGCAATTGATAGAAAAAGAAAGGAAAAAAACCAGTTCGGATATTTGAAGCTCCGGATAATAAACTTTCGGATAAACGACGCTCTACTGTATATTATTGTTACGAATTCGTGTGGAGAAAAGCAGCCGACGACTCCAATTAATAGAATACCGAATTTATTAATGGACAAGGAAGGACAAATGACTACACGAAGACAAATCGACGTATATACACAAAGAAATGTTTTAACAAATTATTTACAGTAGTTGAAGAAGTGCTCTTATAAGCAAGCTTAACAGCGCTCCAGAAACGGCTCTCTCGAACAGTTCCACAAGCAGGAACTCGGACAGACAGTATCTTTGCCTTATCAAAGTCAACGCTCAGCAGATTCTGATTTCTACTGACTGGATCTTCGTCTTAAAGGTCCCTCATAAATTTCCAGAGGGATCAACCACATACTTCCCGAAGGTTCCTTGGCTATATTATTCTTCACCAAATTTATCTATAAGGCCAAAAAAGTCGCCAATCTGGAACCTATGCTCACTTCTCGGGTTGCCACAACCTTATTTTTCAAATTCACGCTGGGAAGCGAACTTTCCCTGTAAAACTCGATTTTCCACAAGCAGTGTATCATTGCCGGAAAAACAACATACGTGGAGTGTTTTATTATGTAATACTGGATAACGAGTTAAATAATTAAAAGTTTAGACGATTATTAAATTTACCATGAATATAAGTGGAAAAATTAAACGACATAATAATTAGCAGTTTGACATCAATTAGCACAACAAAGTCCACATAAATAAATGATAATAAATTCAACAATCACAAAAAAATTTATTAAAAATAAATATATTTCATATCATAGTCTTTAAATGAATAGTAAAATGACGTTTCAGAGAATCCTTTTGATTAAAAGATCGTCCACAGACATTGCACGAATAAGGACATTCTCCAGTATGAATGACATTGTGCCTTTTGAGGTTTGAAAAATAATTCGTAGAATAGGAGCAACTGCTGCAGCGGTAGCGCCCATTGACATTTCTCTTTCGGGAGGTAAATGATATACTTTTCAATGTATCATCATCTGAAACTGAAAAGTAAAGAAAATAATGTAATACATATAAAGATATAGGGAATACAATAGAGATAACCACTAGTATTCTTCAGTGATCATTCCTTCAAGACTAAAAATTAATAAAGTAATACAGCAATGATTGTATTTTAAAATAATGTTATCTGGATGTAATCTAGATGTCGGGAAGGATAAAAAAAAACATTTTTTCGTTGATGAGAAAATAAAATTTCTTTTGTCAATTCAATTAATAAAATATTTAAAAAATAATTCTAAAACTGTTATTTAGCACCAAGTTATTTTTAGATAAATAAGATTTTTTGAATAATTTATGCTTATATTAATTGCTACGTACCTTCAAGAGAGTATACAAAGGGGAAAAAAAGGATGGTAAAAGGGGGAGCAATCCTTGAATATTCGAAACTTTGCTTTTGAACTCTATTTCAATTAAATTAGTTTAAAATTTTGCAAAGAAAAACCTGTTAGAAATAATTTAGATCCGTTACTTTACATATACCGTCGGACCTCTGTTTTACGAACTTTTTCCAGGAACCAAGCACATAAAGTATATTGAAAAGGAAAGTGTTTAATTTTCCACATAACGAACTTTTTTTCGAGATATAGTGACTTCATTAAAGAGAGGTACGACTGCATACATAAATAATTATTTTCAACAAAAAAAAATTATTTTAAGAATGTTTTGATTGCGTAAAATCGCCAAAAATAGTTTAAAGTGATAAGAAAAGAAATATTAAAATTAAGTTTGACTTTTGATACTTAAAACGCTTAAAATTAAGCATTTTTATACACCACAACAGAAATAAAAAAATCAGTAAATAATAATTACTCTCACAAAAATATGACATAGAGCTGTTTGGGAGAAAAAATCAAATATATTCGGTTACTATAATTAGAATGAATTCTATAAATCTAAAAAGAATAATAATAATACATTCCACATACACTTACCTATGAGATTCTTCCACTAAATTTAAATATCCTTCATTTTCAACTTAAAATTGCATTGCATGTATAAAGATGCAATTTCAGTTATTTAATGATACAAAATCATTGAATTTTTTGCACATCCCACACTAATATAATGTTTCTAAAATAATTTCTCAGATGTATTTTATGACTTGATAGGTTTCTCAAATACTCAGATGTATAATTTTCAAAAAATGGTTGGCTTAACAAAAACAAAAAAAATGTATTCTAATCTTCAGCAATTACCTTTCAAGAAATCTTTTACTGTGATTTTCTGAGAAGAAACTTTTTTTTTAATTACAAAACTACGATATGAAACTTTGGTTGAATTTTTTTCCCTGTTACTCTTAGTATTCAACAGATACTTATGATTTTTTAAAATTATATCTCTTCTGAAGGGAGAAATTTGTGTACTGAAAATACACAAATGTATTCAAATAACTCTAGAATAAAAAAGTACAATTTATAAAGCAAAAAATAACGTTTTAAAATTAACTGAAACAAAATGACAATAAAGTTATATATAATATTGAAAACAGATAGGAAATTTGTTTTGGGATTAGCTGAATGTGTGGTGTGCATTATTGTGTGTTCTAAATCTAATATTGTTTTATTCATTAAAACTTAAATTATTCAATTAAAGTGAATAAAAAAATTCATTTTAAAAATTTTGCTTAAGACCTTAACACACACAAGAAATTACTTGGAATTATATATATTTATCGTTATCTTCAACACTTTGACAAAGAAGTAATCTTTTTTATTTTGTGATGTAGCAATTTGTAAAATTGAATATATTAATGTTATATATAGTAGAAAAACATATATATTTTTAAAATCCTGCAATTTTTAAACCAAAGCTCAGTCTTGTTTAGTTATTTTACCACCACAAAGGAGTAACCTTGAATTGTGGATATAAGCATTTCTTGCATGTTCTGCACAATTCTCATTCCTGCAGTGACATGTTTCATTTCAAAGTAGTTCCAATAATGGAGAATCGAAAAATTCATTCATCGTATAAAAAAAAAACGCGCTTTTATTTCAAGAAAGGTAAAAATGCTAGTCGAGAGTGCTTGTAAAATTTGTGCAGTATTTAGACAAATGACTTAGTTTGAAAAGTTAAAGCACAGAAATTTTTGTTACAAAGATGATGCCCACTTTGAACAACCATCTTAAAAGAAGTTATCACAGAAAATCCCTGTTGCTGACAGAGTCCAGGAGCTATCACACACAGACTAAACATTCCAAAAAAATACAGAATATGATTATTTGAAGATTGGGTCTTTTAGCTGCAATGGTGTGTGTGAGTACCTCATACTTCAACAACACAGAATATGCTTTCTCAGATTTCAATATGAAATTCTTTACTGAATTGAAACAAAGTTTCTTTCTTGGAAAAGTCTCATTACTGATGGTGAGAAATGGATTCTAGGCAATAATGTTACAATGAAAATATCTTCAAATAAACCTTCCCAAATAACATTGAGAAATGACTATCTACAAAATGCCATGCTTTGTGTATAGTGGGACAACGAAAAAAATTACTTATTATGAACCTTTGCCATCAAACCTGAACTATAACTTTGGAAAAGCACAGTTCCCAAATAGCAGCTTTGAAAGAAAAAATATTTAAAAAAAGTCAAGATATCATTACGGTGTTGTTTTCCAAGTATGATAAAGCTAAGCTTCAAAGTGCAATGAATGTTAGGCAACTTATTGAATCAGGTAGAGGTATTTTGTGTCATCCACTTCCCTGGCTCATATTTATTAGACCTAGCTCACCTAAGAGTTTTACTTCTTCAAATCACTTGAAAACTCTCTAAATGGCTACTCCACTTCGGTGACTGCCAAACTGTACCTTGATGATTTCTTCATAAACTCAGTGGCATAACAGAGCTCACCTACAGTCAGGTTTTTGGCTCCAAGACATACTTGACGTCAATCATGCTTTGGGCCTTCTAGAATCCAGCCCTCTCCCTGCAATGCAGGGGTATACATTACGCTACTGAATAAACCTGTTGAATTTTACCAAAAAATACAATTTTCCAGCGAATGAAACAATCATAAAACATTACAGTACGAAATGGTGCTTATGTTATTCAATAAAATTCTATTATGATTTTATACTGATTTGTTATTTATCATCAAAAAACTGCAAGACTTTCCAATTGAGCCAACATATACAAATATATTGATTCTAGCATTTTCAAAATATCAATTTTCTCAGAAACTATAACAATATGCATATTATAGAAAATTCTTTCTAGTTGCATGTAAATAATGATCACTTTCTCCAAAACTTTCCCAAATTTCTTTTTTTCCCTAATCTTTTTTTAAAAAATTCTTATAGAATATATATTTTAAAAGATAAATTTTGCTGAATATTAACTACATTAAGTAAAGTTTTTAAAAAAATACTGTCATACAATTAAATTCAAAGTGCAAAAGTATTTCAAATAAATATATTGAAAGCATCAAAATCTGTGATACTGAATTTTGAAACTATAATAATAATAAAATGAAAGAGGATTTAACATCGGAAATTGTTAACATAAATATCCATCAAAATTTATAACTGCTGTTTAATAATTCTTCATTACTTTATTCAATTTTTTAAAAAATACAAACTTTTTTTAATACATCACTTAGAATAAGAAACACTACTAAGCTAGTGAGAAAAATGCTTTCGCAGGCAATGAGTCTTCAAAGAAATTTTCTGATTAAATGATTTTGAACATATTCTGCATACAAAAGGTCGTTCCTGAGTGTGAGTTAAAATATGTCTTTTTGTATTAGCAGAGAAATATGAAACATGAGGGCAATAAGGACATTTGTAGCTACGAAGAACTCTTCCTGACTCCTTTTCAGTGACAGAGATTACTGAAAAATAAAAATAAAATTAGTTAAGAAATTTAAATAACATTCATTAAACTTATTTTATGGAATCAATATATCTATTCTTGACTTTTTTTACAGAACTGTAAAATAGAATTAAGAAAAAGTGTCATGCAAATAGAAATTCAAAAACAAGAGGAATATTTGCAAGAGAAAAAAACTAGCAGTCAGTAACATAAATATTTTTCAATATAAAAACATTTTGATGCACATGTTTTCTCACAAATAAAAAAAAATGAGAAATGCTAGCAAGAACTACAAATAGTTTATTGTTTATATCACAGAGAAAAATTAATTTTAAATAATGTTTATCAACAAGCAAATTAACTTTCGTAAATATACAAAAAAAACTAGATAAAAATTATTCAAGCATTAAATTGAGAATTTTAGCATTCAAACTGACAAAAACTTAAGTGCAAGGTTCACCTTTTTCCAATAGACACTCTTATTGTATATAATTTTCTCAGCTATATCATTTTTTATAGGGCCAAAAGAATTAATAGAAGTCCCCAACAATGAATATTTCTAATAATGCTTCATGCATGAATACAAATAATTAATTATACAAAAAAATTAATCATAAATAATTTTTTGTATAAAATACTTAAATTTTGAAAGAAAAAAATTGTAACAATTAAAATAACCAACATTATAGGTAGAAAAATAAAATGTCCATTGAAAGACAAGATATCTTAAAAAATTTATATCAAAATTATTATAAAATAAATAGCATTTTTAATAAAATGACAGCTTTTAATTATGGATTTGAAATACATATACATTTTAAGACATATTTAAAAAGTAATAGATCAATAGAATTTAGTTGGAAAAGGTGCTATAAAAAATTTCTAATGTTCTTTAAAATGTGTATAACAAACAATTAACACAAAAAATATTTAATCTATTTTTTCATGGAGAAAAGACCATAATTTAAATTAAAATCCACCAAAAAGCTTTTTTTTTAAATTTTACTAACTTGACTGATTATATTTAAAAATATTCTATAATGATAAATTTCATGGAAAATATTAAAATTTACACAATGCAAATGAATATCATGAGCAAAAAAACATAAGATCATTCATGAGATCAAAATTGTTAAAATTCTAGTTTAATTAGAAATATTTTAGAAGGGGAAAAAAACTGTTAAAACTTTTTACACCAAGGTATTATTTTTAAGATAAATTTGGTAGCAGTGAACTCAAAATCCAAACTAGCAATACATAAATATTCTCTCATAAATCAAGAGAGTGTTTTTTTTTCAATTACTTTGCTTCAATCAGAAAATATTTGAGCTATAATCAAATTAAAAAAGGATTTAAAGAATTTTTATCATACTTTATCAGTTTAATATTAATCTTTTGTAAGAAGGGTATAGATTCAATATTCTAATCGATAAAAATGTTTATTATGCCGCTTATTTAATGTCAATTAAATTTTCTGTGCTACAACATTACTTGGACTTTTCCTGCAAATCATACTTGTTTTTCATATTCAGAGATTTAAATTAATAGATTATGTTGACAGTTAATTGCTTATTAACAAGCACCACACTAAAAGGCAACATGAGGGTTATATGAATTGATTAGGTGAATGGCACTAAATCAGTTTTCTAAAATATTGAATGATTCAACATGTAATGAAATAAATAATAATTATTAAATTATGTGAATGAACTTTGTTAGATTAACAAAATATAAGAAGTTCAAATAAACCATGGAGACACAAAACAGTTTCAGTTATATTGAATATCAAAACATTAGTTTATTTGAGATAACAATACTATATCAATATAATCATAAATAAAATTTTAACATAGAATTCCAAAATTTTAAATTAAATGAAAGAAAGAATACAAGGGCACACATTCATTGAATACAAACATACTGAATTTAAAGAATACTTCATTAAACAAACTAATTGGCAAAAAAAAAAAAAAAAAAAAATAATATATACTATCATAGATTGAAAAAAAAATTGCCAAAAATCTTTTAAAAAATATTTTTTATAATTTCATACTGAATTACAAATATTAATAGTAATTAACTATTAAAAATTAATTTATTGACTTGTTTGCAGTAAGTTTTCTCAATAAAAAATATATATTTAAAAATAGCACATTTATTATACAAAAAATAATAAATTATATCAAAGAATTAATAAAATCATTAATATCAACTCTTATTACATAGAATATATAACAACTATTTTGCATGCTTATAAACATGTCTAACTAATGATGCTCTGTTATAAAATCGGAGAGGGCACTTTTCACAAGAATAAGGTCTTTCACCAGTATGTAAACGGATATGTGTTGTAAGTGTTACTTTTTGATTAAAAGATTTTCCACAAAAATTACAAACATAAGGTTTTTGTCCAGTATGAATCAAATAATGTCGCTTCAAGTTGCCATAGAATTTTGAAGAATATGAGCAAACATCACATTGGTAATTCATGTTAGATCTATCGTCACTTTGGAATGATACAGGTAAATCAAGAGTAATCACTCCATCAGAGTCTCCAAAATTTTGAGAATCATTATCACCTATATGAGAAATAAATAAATTAGCACTATACAAAATATGCTGCACTAATTATATTTCCAATGAAAGTAGGCAATATTATTTCATAATAAACAACATCATGCATGTTAAGTACATGTAGGGATTTTGATTATAAAAAAATTAATTTTTTTAAAGTAATTACCGAAAAATCTGGTGTATAACATGCACCTATAGTTTCAAGTTATATTTTTTAATTTTTAAGTATCTTCACCATATAACATATACTCTGTCTTTTTTACAAAAGAACCTGAACTGTAAGTGTGTAATGTTCTTAGGTTTGAAATCATTTATACGAGGTATTATCCCACATGTTTTGTAAAAATAGTATACTTCTAGAACAACCCTTTAAGTTCATTAGGTATGTCGTTTCTTTCAAATAAACAGTATTCTGATCTATGTAGAAGTCTACTTTTTTTAAAGCTATCATTCCAATTTCGGACAAATTTTTATTTTACTTTTTGAGTTAAAAGTGCGAGGTATACACCGGATTTTACGGTACATAAAAAAAAAATTTCTTAGTAATCCACGAAATTTTTAACCACATACAGTTAATAAATCTAGTTCCTTCAATATACCAATTCTTCTCTAATAAAAAAAAACTATTCTAATATTTTAATCTTAACAGTTGAGGATGAATAAGAATCAAGTTAATTTGTGATGTATTATTTTTATTTCAAAGTAAATAAAACTACATAAAATAAGGAATGAAAATATTTAGATTATTCACCACTACAAGAATAATCAATTTACAAATTTTAGGGAATACTGAAATAATTAAGACAAAAAAAAAGCCAAGTTTTCATAAATGCAAACTTAAAAATATACATCTTACATTTATTATTCTTACATAATAATATGATATTAATAAAATTTATAATACCTTATTAATACATAAATGTAAAAAAATTATATTTTAATCATATATATACAACATTTTAATTCAATTAATTCTAAATAACCTTTACATTGCAAACGTAGGAAATTATTAAAGCACATGAAAAGAAAAGAAAAAATATTTTATATATTTTGTCTGTCAATACAATTCAACAGATACATATAATTTTAAGAAGAAAATCACCCTGTTTCCCTGAAACACTATATAAATCAAATATAACCAGATATAATTTTTTTTCGGGAAAAGTCATTCAAAGTGTATTATTTCCATAACATGGACCTCTTTTCCTTATTTTATAAAATTTAATTTTTTCTAAATATAAAGCAGTCAGTTATGTCAAGAGTTAGTTCTATTAGTTATATCAAGTTAAGAAAGCCTACAAAAAACTACTTGACAGATAACAATATCAATACAGCTTTTCACATTTACAACAGAAAAGTTTTCTAACAATACAATATAAATGTTATAACAATTTAAAAATGTAATAATAATATAAGAGAGCATGAACAATACTCATATAAATTTTAAGATTATTATAATTATGAATTATAATGTATTTTTAACTAATTGGTTGTAATAAGTGATTAATATAGTAACTGACACTGTAACAGCAATCTAAAGATGACAAATATAAAAGGACATATTTCAGAAATTATTCATCAAACAGGGTATTTTCATATTCAAAGTCAAAATATTTTCAAGTATGATAAATTTCTCAATTCAATATACATTAATTATTCCTTTGACATATTCAACAAATTTGTAGTCAACCATTGATAATTTACTACACAAGTTTGCATCAATAAAATACACAGAATATCTAGTTAATTATAATAGTCAAAAATTCAATATCAATTTAAGGGGAAAAAAACTATATTTTAATTTTAAATGTAATAATAGCATAGTATTAATAATATAGTAATAGCAAAGCATTGTATGTACAATAAAGCACTATAGATGTTTTACATTCCTTTACTTATAATGTTCAGTTTCAATATAACACAAAAACTGTACAAAATGAAAACTTATTAAATGATAGGAATTTTGATTCAAAGGAAATATTTTTACTTTGCTATTTAAAAATAAAACTGTAGTTTTAAAATTTCTTTTAAAGTTCAGAGGAAAATCTAATTCTATGTATTGGGACAGAAATCACAGAGCAGTATTTATTATCCAATGCCAATGCTCATCATATTAAACTTCAAATATTAAACCAATCAAATAAGAAAATCTAACCAAAGATAATTTAGTATTGGTTAATTACTATTCTATCTTAAGATTATTATACATCACAAACTCTACATGCACAATATATTATGTTTTAATAAAGCCCTTCTGCATTTAGTAATTTGACAAAACCTGATACCTGAAACAATGTACAAATACTCAAGATGAGAATAGGACACACTATTGTTGTACCAATTTATTTTTCAATCACAAATATAGCATACACAATTTTCCCTCAACTATATTTGAAAGAAAATTAATATAAATACAAATAAAGAACAATATTTCAAAAGATTAGATAAAATAAATTAATATAATCCACAAGCAGAACAGTTTATCTCAAACTTTGAAAAACTGAATGAATATGACACCGATTATATAATATATAATTTTTTTCACATTAATTAACATGAAAATTTTTCATTTACATAACAAACTTATTTAAAAATGCATTTAAAATACTGTACATATAAAGTTAATTATCCATTAAAAAGGTTTTAAAAATGAGTTACGACTCAAATCAGTTAAATTTTTGGTAATGAACAAGGGAATGCACTCTTAAATTAGATTTTTGTGTAAAAGATTTCCGACACACTCGACAAACAAAAGGTCTCTCTTTTGTATGCACTCGAAGATGATTTCTCAATGAGGTAGTATAATCTGTTGAATAGGAACAATCTTTACATTTGTGACGAAACTCCTTTTGCTTAGAAACTGATGATTCAAGATATTTTCTGGTAAGCCAGAATGAATCTGAAATATTATTTAAAATAAATTAATAGCAATCCAGGTAGTGATGGAAGACAAGTCATATATATGAGTATAATTAATATTTATTACAAAAAAGGAAACATAATTCTAATAAAATTTGAATGTATAAGATAATTATTCCACAAAACCCAAAAAGAAAGCCAAATAAAATAACAGAGAGCAAATACAAAAGTATGTAAATTACTTTATGAAAAAGTATAAAAATATTGCAAAGATAAAGAATTCAATTAAGTTCCAAGTGAATAAATATACGATTAAAATTAAAATTGATTAATGACATTGTATAAATAAAGACAATTTTATTCCATTTTTTTGTTATGCAGCCTTTTGAAAAATAGAATCAAAAATATAATGTACATAGGAGGGATTTTTTTTTTTTTTTTGAATTTCAGGTTTGCACATTTTTTTACTTTAAACATAATTAACAACTTTTCTAACAGCAAAATAATAGAAATATTGAAAAATAATATTTTTTGCTTTATTCGAAAAGAAATAATGAATGAATGATTATATATATATATATACAGAGAGAGAACTATATACAATTTTAAACAGTACCATAAATGCAACGTTTATTAATACAGGAAAAATAAAGATATGTTCCATATAAATTACATGCAAATTTGAATGTTTGAGGTTTATACAAATCCCAATATTCACCATTGCTTTTATGAAAATACATATTTTATGTTAAAATTTTAATCATATTCATTACTAACTATAAAATAATGATTAATTTTTAAAATTTTATCTGTAATGCTTAAATATTTATGCAATTTTTTTACAAATGTAAATAAGTAATATTACGATTATATATATATATTTTGTTTCTCATATCAATATTGTCCCATATTACAATATGTAATATGGCAGAAAAGATGGAATTGACTTTTGTATACTTTATTAAAAATATTCTTGTCAAACAAAAATTTTTTTAAAATTTGATTAAATTTTCGTTAGATTTGAAGATTTTTTTTTTCTTCAGTCAATGCAGCATATGTTTCCTAATCTTCAAAGCAGAAATTCCCAATCCTTTTGTTACTAAAACCAGTTTCCAGGAAAACAATTTCAGATTACCAAAAAGTGCAAAATAATTAATACTTACAACAATTAAAATTGACATTTTTATAATTATTATATTAAAATATATATATTATCATATAACTCACCATGATGAAATATCTTCAGCTGTCGACATCCATAAATAAGTCTAAGACTGAAACCAGTCAGCTGTCTATTAAAGAATGGGAACTCCTGCTTTAAAGAATAATTTAACTTTTTTCAATTTATTTGCTTCGAATATCATTGCAGCCACTATAGAAATATGCACAGTCATTGTCAAAATAACATAATTATTTCCCATTATGTTACAAGACAGCATTTAACAGTAAAAATAGCTGCCCATCAGTTATATTGGTTAGTGACAAGGACTGCTGTGCTGTAGGGCCTGGGTTTGAATTTCAGAGAAGGCATAGATGTTTGTAAATGTATAGTGATACTCCAAATAACCGTTGAGCCGCAAGTGATCTTGTGAGGTTGATGGAAGAAGAGAGGTGGGAGCCCCTATGATAACCCCCAGTGTGTTCTCCCTCAAAATTGTATTGGAAACGAGCCAAATCGTACTACGGGGAGAGTCAATGGCCTTTCGTAAACTTCACTGATTCGCTCATAGATAATATATGGAAATAATCTCCATTTCTGTGGAAAATATTGAAATAACGGCGCCCATCCGGTATAGTTGTTAGCGAGGCTGACTGCTGTGTCGTAGGGCCTGGGTTCGAATCCCGGAGAAGACATGGATGTTTGTAAATATATAGTACCTTAGAGGCATGGGGGTACTCTAAATAGTCATCGATCTATTGCTCGAGCTATGTCCTTTCGTGAAGTTTGCGGATGAGGAAGAGAGGTGGGAGGTCCCTGACCACCCATAGTGTTCTCCCTCAAAATTGGGGTGGAACTGAGCCAAAACGTACTGTCACCTGTATGGTACTCAAAGCTACGGTTAATGACAGACATCATTTAGCTCTTTGCCATGATGACTTTCATGAGCCTCGATCTGGCCATTGCTGATCAGGTGGTATCAATAACAGTAAAAATTATTGTAGAAGCACTAGTAATGCAAGGAAAGAAACATACTAGCAAAAAACTTGTGTGAATTATTGTATTTAAACTGCATTTATATCGGTACTTTAAATACTACTGTCATCCTTCAGTAATCCTAAATTAAAGTCAAGGGCTTTTAAGATTTTGGAATTTTTCATTAATAATAAAAATAAGTAAATCAACCAATTAAGAATAAAATACAATGCAATAATGGATATTGACAAGCTCCTGAACCACAAATCAGTCAACAATATCAAGGTTAAATAATTTAGTTCCCATGTCTCACTAAATAAGACATACAAAGTTGTATTTAATTTTTTTTACAATTTTAAAATCTAATGAAATAATATAAACTAAACTCAGCGGCACAACAGCCCATGAGGGCCAAGGCCTACAGTGCCCATCTCAGTATATGTGACGTTGAGCACTGAGGTACATGAGCAGATGTCCTAATCAGGTGGAAGATAGCAAGAAACCCCAATGCTTAATTCCCACAAGCAAGCTTGGTACTCATTTATCGACCCCCTGAAGGGATGAAAACTGAGTCGACCTTGCCCAGCCCAGGATTTGAACTATAGACCTGTGGTGAGGAAGCGCAAAATGCTACCACTTAGCCACTGGGCTCCAACAAAATAATATATTCATAAAAAAACTAAACACTTGGCTAAACAAGTATGAATTAAAAGAGAAAGGAAGACTTGCAATTATATACAACCCTTTATTCCAATTCTCCAAACAGATTACATCATGAAAAATCTGTTATTTTTTCATAAATAATAAAAATTTCTAGAGAAAAAAAAATTGTCTCCCAAGTTTTTTTTAAATTAAAAGTTTATATAGCTGACTAAAATCACAAAAGGAATCTCACTGACCTTCCAAATAAATTTTAAAAAAAGATATTTGATATGAAGCATTAAAGAATTTAAAATAAAGACTAATAAAAGAAATTTTAAATTTAAATAATTTTCAGTATTATTACAAATACATCTTAAGTAACAAATGCACAGACAACAGTATAAATTATTTAAATACAAAATTTCATATTACATGCATGTTTCTCTGAAACAAAGTAATTTGAAATACAAAATAGCATATTCATTTTGAAGCCATTTGTCATTCCCACGTAAATAATATATTCATTAACAGTTATATATACTTTACATTTATTAATTAAATATATGTATCACAGACTGCAAAAGTTAAAATTTATAAAAAAAATATTGGATTTAAATATTTTTTTCATAAAATATATAAGATTTAAAGCAGCAATAATTCACAATGGGTTTGTTCTTATAAAAAAAAATGTTTCAAAATTCATGTATTGCTCAGAGGTATATAATGGATAGATATTATAACGAGTAAAGTATGTTTAAGGTAGTACAGTGAGAATGAATACAACAATGATATTTTAGCTTTCTGGTAATTCATTTTTTAATGCAGGTTCCAAAATGTTTTAGAAGAATAAACTAAACAGTCACACCATTGAGAATAAAAGATTATATTCTGCTGAACATTGTCATATATAGAACACTGAAAAGAGAAGTACTTTAAATTGAATGCACTATTAAAATTCATACATGGTTTTTAATGTTGGAATTTATGCAAGAATTCTGATGCTATTCCAATGACTTAATGCAAGAAAATTCAAAATGTCAAAAATTTATTGCTTATTGTTCATCATAGAACTTCAATCAATACATTGATAGAACAAAACTTACTAAAAGAGACATCTTCACTAAAACAAACAAAAATTATAACACTTTTAAATAAAAATAAAAAATGCAGGCAGTAGGAAAACATTTTTATTTTGTAAAGAATATCTACATAACTAGATCACAGAATCAATAAAACAGTTTTAAAAAAAATTTACAAAAGAGGAAATTTTTAAAAATATAACATTAACCTCTCTCCTCTGTGATACTATTTACTGAAACATTTTCACAAGTAAATATACCAATTATTGCACAAAATATCAGATAAATTTTGATTATAAAGAAAAGCAATTTGCATATAAAGAAAAGCAATTTGCATACAAAAAAAAAAAGCTCTATGGTCTTTTTACTTTTGTTCTGTAATAAATAATAAAATTATAAGAAAAAATATCCTACAACTACAAAATTTGAACACATTACTTGAATATAGTTCATATCAACAAACTGATGAAAAGATAATTTAAAACAATTTTCATTTGTCCTTAATATTATCATGATAAATATTAAGTACACAGATTCCTGTTAACCACAGTAAACCTCAGAAACATTTTTAATTGATCAACATTTGTATAATTTTGTAATAAATATCAAAAAATTAAATACGACAAAAATATTCTAAAATTGTTTTCACAGTGTAACAAAATTACTTTTAAGAATTTGTTTTAAGTATTAAGTAAGCTATATTTAATTCTTCAATAATTAAGAATATGAAAAAATTTCATGCTGCATGTTTCTACAAGATACAATGCAAATTCTTTTCTATCTAATACCTTATATTACATATGTATACAAACAAGTAAAAGTTTTCTAAAAAAAAATGTAAATAGCAGAATAAAACTTTTTGATATATGTGCTCTTTACTTAAAGATACAAATAGAATGAAATACAATATAAGTCCCATTCACTTTCACTCAAACATAAATTAAGTAGGTTTCATTTGGCTTTTATTAATCTATGCATTAAATGGTAAGCAAGTTGATAAACCAAATAATTTTAAAATAAAATATTCCCTAAAAAATATCTATTATATGTATAGTTAAATTTTTATCTTCAATATAAAAGCATTTGTAATTACAGATGAAATAGAGATAGCTGATAAGAAACATAAATTTAAATACAATAAAAAAAATTCTACAGGAATTAAAAGAACTTTCAATTATATAAAACTGTAATTTGAAATTAAAATATGATAGGAATCGAACACAAAGTTTCCTTTAAATAATAAAAAATACATTACTGAGTCAAAATAACTAACCTGTCACATACTAGATATTTACTTATAAAGGGAATAGGGGTAACACATTGGTAAAAAAGTCTTATAATTGAAATTGCTTACAAATATATAGTTATTAAATAATATTTTATGCTTCAATCACAAACAAAGAAAAAATCCTTAACGAAAATAGGTATGAAAGGGGGGAGAGAGTATAACAGGGGTGTTTGTGGGACCCCAAAAAATCCCCTGAAACTTTTATGGACTTACTACCGACATTTTGGAGTTTCGAGAAGGGGGGAGGGGAATGAAAAATTATAATTATGAAGTATTGAATGACCTAATTATAAAAGTTCAATGAATTACTTTTTTTGTAAAATTAATAAACTTGCGTTTTCTGCTTTCAAAGCAAACAAAATTACCCAGATCAAAATAAATAATTCATTATTATTCCTACTTCCTTTTGAACGACGATCCCCTGAATTTCCGGGTATCGAAGTACTAAATCCCCGGAATTCCGGGGTTTCCCCGGAGCACAAACACCCCTGATATAAAAAGGAAAAAATATAAAATCCCATTTTACATAAAAGATCACTTAATTCTCTTCAAATGCACATTTTGATGTATTTTTACATAATATTATTTATAACAAAATTATTTATGTACATATACACACACACAATTCTCTTTTATATATTAATTTATAATTTACTATTTTGAAGTTGTTGTTTTTTTTGCTGTTTATGTAATGACATATTATAAAGAATTTAATTTTTAACCCAGTATGTGAAGGATGAATACTTCATTTTTATTTTCATATCTTTTCTGTTATTTAGATAAATAAATCTTAATAAATAAATCTGTCAATAATATTACATATAAATAAAATTATCACTATTTAAAAAAATATATATACGTAAGTTTAATACTTGTCTGTTTAGGAGATAAACAAAGCTGCAAAGAAATAAAAGGGCTAAATAACTCTCACACCCTTTTTTTTTTTTAAAAAAATTAACATACATAACCAAAACCAAAATTGCAACATTTTCTTATATACAAAATCATACATAAAAATTCATGAAAAATTGCAAATCTATTTCTATAAAATGCTTCATTTTAAAATATAAATGAAGTTTCCCCCAGGAGTTCATATTATTAACATCAATATGCACATTTGTATTTTCAAAAATCCATTGCAGTGTTGAAAATGCAACACATAGCACTTCCTTAGTAAAATATTATTTCACATAAAACTGATGATTGAAAACTCAGTATAATTCTTAGCTAAGATATAATATTTCTTAATGAATAACATCTTTAAACAGCTTAATAATTGTCAAAATTTGATCAAAGAAACATACATTTTAAACTATCAAATAAAACAGCTTTGAAACATCAAATTGGATAAAATGTATAGTTGAGCATCAATACTAAGGCATTGTTAAAATCCTTAGGGAGAAATATATATTTCATATAGAAAAATTAGCATTTTACCATTAAAAAAATTAAAATTATATTAAAACAAAACTCCATCTGAAGTAATTTTACTTCCTATTTTGTAATGTTAAATGAGAATAAAAAAGCATATTGAAAATGCAAAGATAGAAATTAAATTTCAAAAAATAACAAAGGTATTTCAGATATAAATCTTTGAAAAACCTCCTTAGAATATTTTTACATTTTGCTTAAAACAATGCAAAAACATTTTTCAAACATGTTAAGATCATTTAAATAATTATAATAAAAGTCCGAGTACAAACATTTGAAAATATTAATGCTCAACAAGATAAAAATTCCATCCTTAAGAATTTAGCAATAAATAGATTAAAAATAAAACTGCAACCACTTTTAAAAAGGCAATTCTATAATAGAAGTATATATATATATACACACACACTAAAACAAAAAATATGTAAAATTTGCAACATGAATATATCAATTTTAAATTCAACCACAATTTCATAAGTTTACATAATTTCACTTGTAGTATCATTTTTCAAATGCAATCGTCTATGATTTTTTAAACTGGATCTTTGTGTAAATCGTACTAAACAAAATTCACACTGAAAAGGTTTTTCACCAGTATGAATGCGAGAATGCTCCTGTAAACTAACTTTTTGATTAAATGATTTCCCACAAACAGCACAAGAAAAAGGACGTTCCTGTGTGTGTGTCAAATAATGTCTTTTTAAGTGAGATGGACGGTTTGTTGCATAAAAACAGTATTGGCACTTGTAGCGCAGACCACTATAATCCCTTTTTGGAGAATTCATTAAAAAACAATATTGGGAAACTGAAATAAAGAACAAAAGCAACTTAAAATTCCAATAAATTGAACAAATTAATAAAATAATTTATTACATTAAATCAAAACATAAAAGTCAGCAAAACTAATTTTTTTTTTAAAGTTTTATTTCATCTAAAAGGAATGATTTATAACCAATACTAATAAATGGAACTTTGGTTTAAAACTTACAGGAAAAAGAAAAATTTGTAATGATTTTAAACGAAAAATAAAAAATTTAAGATATGATAAAAAAACATGTTATGTTATCTCAGAAATAAAATCATACAAAAAATACATAAAAATCTAATAATTATAACTAAAGAAAAGCAATTTTAAATTATAACCAAACTAATGTAACTAAAACAATATTATAACTGAAGAATTATATGTTATAATTACAAAATCATAACCTAAATATAAATGTGTTAGTTTCTTTAAATCTGAATAAAAATTTCATTAAAAAACTTAGCTATTTAAATAAATCATGTAATAATGAAACATAAAAGGAAAAATAAAACTAAAATAAACTATAATATTTTTTTTTAACTCTCATTTTAGAAAAAAACTAAATATTCAACCCATAAGATTTATTTAAAATTGCAGTAAATAAACTTATTTGAAACAGACAGAAAAAAATTTTATTTTGTAAAAGAATATTTTTAATAACTTTCTTTAAAAAATTATAAAACATTACAAACATTTAAATTAAAACAACAAAATATCCTTCAGTAAATAAAAATATTTTACTAGACTTTAAAAAAGCTTTTTATGCAGCATATTAAAGAATAGAATACAAAAATCTTCACACATAAAAATTTTGAGACAATACATGCAATAGATACTTTAATAACTAAAGCTTTAGTAAACAAGCAAAGTATAATGACATGCATAAAATATCTTTATATGATAGAAATTTTCAAACAAAAACAATGCAGTATCATAAATTTTATATCAAAGAGTCCTACTAAATATAAAAGAAAAAAGTTTACAAATGGGAAGGGAAGATCTTTAAGTAATTTTGACATGCAATTCAGATGGCAGATCAGTTAAAATAAATTAAAGCATTGTGCAATGAAAAGGTTTGAAAATTACCTCAGTAAAGCACATAGCTGAAATGGAAAAATTAAGTACTTTAATACAAGATTTATAAAGGATAAATATGTAACAATTTTTAAAATCAAATTCTTTAAACATATTTACAAATATGCAATTTAATTTTTACATACAAACAAACATCATGATAAATTCAAATAGATCTAAACATCATGAAAAATTATACTTACAATGATAGTTACAATTACAATGACAGAATACCTAAGAATTTAAAATGAAATGCATAATACATTCATTTAGATATAAATACACAAAATTTAAGGAAACATATTATTAATTAGAGGCAATTTCAAAACTGAAGCCTCAATTTATAAATAGTTTGCAAATAAAATTTGCAAGACTACAAAAAGCATTCAAATGAAATAAAAAATATTGAAACTGTAGTTATCTTTGTCACAATATAATGTATAACAGATCCCCTGACTAAGAAATTATATTTGATATGTCAAAAAGAACATTTTAAATGTTACTTAAGCTTCTATTGTACAAAAAAGTAAGAAAATATATTTTTATATAATAGAAAAACAAAAAATAATTTCTGAAAATTTAATCTAGTATGGAACTTAAGAGTTTCTGAACCGATACATAAAATAAATTCAAAAAAGATTCAGGAGCACTAATACATTCCAGAAAATACAACTGATTAAAAATAAATTCCTTTTAAAACTGATATTGGTAAAATTAATTTGTTTGCCAAAATAAAATGCAAATCAAAGTATAAAAATTCTAGCACATGATTCAAATAAAGTTGATTCTCTTGTTTAGGTAAATGAAAAGTATTCTGAATATCTTAAGATCAAAGGCAGGTTGAAAAAAATTGATTACCTCTCAAAATACATTAAATCAAAGTATTCAAAAAAGCATGAGAATTTAGATAAAAAAAACATTACAAATACTTCTTTTACTTTAACAAAATATAAATGCATAAAAACCCAATACATTATCTTCTAATAAATTATTAATAAACAAAATTCCCAAAACTGCAACAAAAAGAAAAAAGAGCAGATTAAATTATATATCCATTTTAAATATTACATATTTTTCAATTGCATAATTTATTATAATACAATCAAATCGAATGCATAAACTTAACAATTAATTACACCATAAAGCCTTTGGATGCATATTCAATATATATTTAATATCCAATTTGTTTAAAAATTTAGCAGACCAATCATGTAAAAAGTCGAACCTGGTAAATATTCTGAAAATATAAAAAAGACGGTCAAGTACTTAAAAACTATTTTAAATCATTATGAAAAAAAAAATCTTACATTTTTTATGAAAAGCACATGTTTATTTTACACAGTTCAGAGATCTGCTCAATAATAATATTTTTCACAATGAATTAAAAATAAAATTTCTTTTAAAGAGTTCCAGACAATACCATAGCACTTTTAATGCATACTTTAAACAGTATATTTCTATCTCAAAACATAGCAACAAAAATTATATTAATCCACGGTGCAAAATTTTACAGTGAGTAGTCAAACTCTCCTTTTGGGTGAATCTTCTTAAACATATATTACATTGGAATGGCTTTTCACCAGTATGAGTTCTGTAATGTCTGATCAGTTTGGATTTACTAGGATTACTATAATCACATTGATCACAAAAGTAAAACTTATTTTTTATGGTTGACATTAATAGAGAAGAATTTAGGTCATCATACTGAAATTGTTTTCTCAAACCTGTAAAAAAAATTAATAAAACTGTAAGATAATAAATTAAAAATAAAAATATTTCAATTATTGATGTAATACTTTACAACTGATGTTATTTAACACATATAAACCAGTTTACGATACATAAGAAGAATAGAAGTTTAAATGTAAAAATTTAGCTTTTTTTTGCTTTGAAGAATATGATAAATTTGAAACAATGAGGCATTTAAAAAATAATTACTATCTAAGCAAAATTAGTTAAAATACAAGAAATTCATTTAAAACTAATTTTTGATTACATTTTAAAATTCGATTTAGAGTATGTGTTGAAATACATAATATGGTATAGATGTACTCTCCCTCTCTGTCTAAAATGCAAACAAGAATATTGGTATATTTGGCATCTTATATTTCTAAATTCAATTTTTTTAAAAAAAATTCTTCATAATGTGTTAAAATTTTATTTTAAAAATAGTTTTAACAAAATTAACAAGAAAACTTATTGGATTTTACTACTTAAAGAGGGGGGGGGGGGAACAATGCTTGTAATCAATTTTTTTAAAAAAAATATCAAGGTAACAACAGAAAAATCTGAATGTTTTGTAGTAATTCAAGGCATATATATCAGGAAAAAACAGAATATACTTACAAAAACTTGTAATTGCTCATTTATGTAATACTTATATATCAGACAATCCTTCACTATAATCAATTCAATATTTCTATAAGAAAAATTAAGATCAAACCGCTGCATAAACATAAAATAATCAGAAAATTTCTTTACCAACTAAAAAGTTATAATTTGAAATGGAAACATTAAATTAAACTTTCTTAATATTTTGAAAAATCCTCTTTCATATGGAGAAAATATTTACTTTGTATTTTATCTCATATATTTTAAAATTTTCCATCCTTATAGGATCAGGACTGAAAATACTTCACATTGTGTACCTTTTTCTACGTACTGATAGTAGGAAAATGTCCATTATATAGTAGAGAAATCAAAAATTTGCCTTAAATCATAAATATTTCATTAAAACATATGTTTGAAAAAACTATACATTTGTATATATAGATGCAAATCATACTAATAAGTTATGCCTTTACATAGGAAAATGAGGATTATTCAAGTGTTAACTAATTAGATCATTGTAATTCATATATATATACACACACTTTGCAATACAAAAACGTTACATCTATTTTTTAAAATTAATTATTTAATGGAGGTAGAATAAAATGTAAATTCATGAAATATCTATTTTCAAAAAAAGGCAGAGGTAACAATGAAAAATCATGCCTTTGTCATTTTTTTTATATAAGCAAGGACAAATGTACTGCAAGTAAAAAGCTAAAATGCAAATTATACACAACATATTTGTTCAGGAAATTATATTGTTAGTCATTCATCAGTCATTAATAATTTTTGTTTAACACTGCTTCTTAAAAAAATCAGATAATTATATATCAGTATATAAATAAATGTAAAGTTCTCTCAAATGATTAAAGTAAATTATTATTACAGTAGTAATATAAAAAATTTTATTATCAATCATGTATTCTTTCTACAAGCAAGCACATGAAATTTGATCACAGTACTAGCACTTGGAACAATGTGAAATGCACTCATATCCCATTCAGGACCAGGCAATATTTCCTGATAAGACCAACTCCAGTTATTACAGTAATAAAATACATCAAAATTTATACATTATACTCATCCCAAATTCAGATCACACTCAAACCCGGAAAACACAATCTCACATATACTGTGTTCCCAGAAGGGATCACATATGTGATCATGGTCCTGAAGGGGATATATAGACACCAAATGGTTTAAAATTGCTGCATTAAGAAAATTTCATACAGAAAAAAATCCTAAAGTATCTTTCACAGCTTTAAATTTGCTATCATTTGTACTATCTCAAATGTCTAATATAGCTATATAATGTCTTATATATGTTTACTTTGAATGAAATGTCTATTAAAAATAAGAGCATTTCTCAGTCAAACTTTTCACCAGAAATAGGGATAAATTATAACAGAATTAAAAAGAAAAAGTACTATGATATTGTTCTGGTGAAAGAAAATGTAATAAATATGAATGTGTTACAGTTAATATTGCGTAATACACTGGTTCTGTTGTTTGTAATCAATGGTGATGACCAGAATTATGTTTACAAGAACTATTAATGGTAAAATTGCATTTTTTAAAAAAAATTGAAATAAAACAAAAATTTAAAACATATCTTAGACTACAGTTGGGATAAAAAAAAAGACACTAAACTCTGTAACATAAAAAAAATTTCAATTTCATTTCTTCATTATGATACTTTAGTAAACTTAAGTGTTTTTGTCTACATATTGTTAGTATTAAAAGTACAGTTGACACTATTTTATTTATGAACAAAGAACACTTAATGCCTAATATGACACTGAAACTATTCTATTAGCAATAAACTCATTATATATATAATGAAAATATATTTAAAAAGTAAAACAAGCAATAATAAAATTACAGCAAAACAGCTTTCATAATTAAAGGCAAATATTTTTTTAGTCCTGTTTTTTCTCCAAGTTTTATTACAATGTGCATTATTATAATTATTTCACAAATTATGCACCTGATTTTAGTTTATAGATTAGAAAGAATATTTCTCTAAAAGAAAAATATATTTTATGCATACCTTAATTTATACTTTTAAGGAAAAAAAAGTATGTGGTCAAAAAATTAATCAGTACAAAATGAAATTTAAACTAAGTACTTACGTGTTTTGGAATTAACACAAGTTATATATATATATATATCCATATACACACAAATAGACAAACATTATATATATATAAGTGACAATTTCTGTTTTGTGTTCTCATCAAAACTATCAATTAATAAAACAACTTAATTCTTTTAAAGATATTTATTTGTATTTTGACAACTTTTTTCCTCCAATTCACATGTTAAAAATTGAAACTGTATGGGATGGTATGCAAACAAATGGTGTTTTAAACAGCCTTTTGGATAAAAAAAAAACTTTTCTTTTTTGGAAAATTTACTGAGGATTTCTCAGTAAAATTTTGGCGATATATTATTAAGTTTGGGGGATTCTATTCTTAGATATAGAAAGCAAGACAATGAAATTTATAATGGATCAAAATGAATCTCATTCTAAGAATTAGTTATGCATTTTTTTTAAAAAAAAATACTATTTTCCAAACACTTTCTTTTACAAAAATAAATAATTTCATGTATCAATACTATTTAACAGTTTTTAATTGATAAAAAATTGAAAAGGAAAAAAAAAGAAACTTTCTAAATTTGTAGCAATTTCCCTTAAAGGCTATTCAACCATAAAAATAGTAAAATGATAAAATAAATAACAATAAAAATCAATTATTTATGTTTAACAAATTTATTTCATGAATAATTTATTTCACAAATTTAGTTTATTTCAATATACCAAGAGAAAAATATACATTAAAGGGCTTCCAGTTTAATTCTAAAATTGCTTGATTACAATAAGAATTATTTTCATGACATAAGGCCCTACCAAATTATTATCAAAGAAAGATTGTAGCCTGAATAATTCTTAAAAAAGCTGGAAAACATGACAATATAATAACTTATATCACTTGTATTTAGGAAACCTTAAGGAATTGAGATAATTTATGTTGGATGGTAAAAGGATATTAGTTTTAAAATATATTTTTTATATTCTTAAAAAATTTGGGCAATACTTGCTAAACATTTACCACCCTTTAATTGAATAAAATTCTTTAAATATACAAAGGTAAGCCACACAAAAAGTGAATACTGAAATTTATAAATATCATTAATTACATATTAAGTTCTTAAAATGACTATTTCAGCTCTGATCATGTTATGTGTCAAATATTTTTAATGAAATATTTGGTTGCATATTTTGTGTAAAACACTAATATCTGGAAGGAAAAAATTTTAAATCTTCATTTTAGTTTATTATTTCTTAAATATTATTTGACTTAAATAGGCATTTTTATAAAAGTAATTATTTGAAAAATAATAGTTAATATGCGTTTTTTTTTTAATGTTGATGCTTTTAAAAGTTCTCTTACGTCTTTATGAAGTGATACATAAGCTCAGACAGTCATTTCATTTTTTACCTCTTTAAATATGATAAATTGGATACCTTTAAAACTTCCTAGGTAACACAAATTTGATTATTTATTACAATCAACATATCCAGCAGATACATTAAAAAATATTCTTAAAATAAATTTCAATTTTTGCTGATTCTAGATGTACAAAATATATATAATGCAAGATAGAATCAACATCTAACGTTTTACAGATAAAAATCAAAAACTTTATAACCCCTCTTAATTAGTTATTAAACTTATATATTTACTTTGTTAATATTAAGAGAAAAAAATAAAATGAAAATGGCCAAAAGGCTAAAATTCCTAATTAACACATTTACAATACTAGATAACTGAAAATTATTTTTAAAAAAGGAATCAAAATATCAACATACTAAGAATGATCCCAACTCCTTTGAACTGAAGATTGCAATAAAAATATCAAAATATTAACCATAACTGGTCTACCCAAGTAAGAATACAAACTCAATCTTTGAACTACAGTATCAAATCCTGGGATCGATGAAAAGTTCAGTTAATTTAAAAATGATAAAATTCAAAATATTAAAAAAAAATGATGATTCCAGATTTATATCTAAGATTTTATCAGAAATATTTGTTTTCAGTCATTTTCTATAATATTAATTACTTTTTATTCAATGCATATTTAAATTAAGAATTCAGAGTGCCCACAAGAGCAACTGAAGCATAAAAACAACTCAACAAAAAATTCAGAACTCACATTTTCTAATTCATTTTAATTCTGAATAAAAACTCCTATGCAAATTTAGCTTATGACTCTTTAAATGCACTTTCTGAGTAAATCCTTTAAAACAAATGGAACAAACAAATGGTTTTTCTCCTGTGTGTACTCTATAGTGACGCTTCAGCTTTGCATTATCTTTGGCTTTATATGAACACTGATCACAAAAGTGCACAGTGAATTTTGATCCAGATGACAACTCATAGAAAGTCTGTTTGGATCCGAATGTACCTGAGGATATATTTAAAAATTGCTATATTATTTATATCTGAAACAAAACATTGCAAATTATGTATTTAACAATATATGAGACCTAATTCAAAATATTTATTTTATTGATTTATATAAAAAAAAACCATTAAAATAAATTTAATTTTTAACTGTTCAGTTATCAAGTAAATTTGAAAATCAACAGAAAACACAGCAGTATGTTTTAAAAATGACAAATTAAACATGTTTTTAAATCAAATCTGGATTAATCTATTAGAAATAGTAATTATTCAAGATTAAATTAAATCCAAATTTAATTAGTTCATAAATGTACAGTGTGTGTAGTAATGCACACATACAATACCAGATTGTTGGAAACAAATTATTTAAGTACCAAAGTGTAGCAACAAAATACAGATAATGATTATAATTTTTTCTAGCAACCCTTGAATAAAATTTATTATTTTGAAATATATACATACCACTTATGCTTTATAAACTAAATTAATCAATAAAAAAATATAACAAATTTTTAAAATTTAGTATTATATTTTAATAGATTTCAGATATCTCTGATTAATGTAACTGTGTAATACAATAACTTAATTTAATTAATAATTTAAAATAACATAACTCTGGCACATCTTATATTATAAATATTAGCAATTTATAAAAAAAAAATGCACATCTAAAACATTTCATGTTTAAATTATAACAAATGTTAACTTGATGAAAATTAAGTATACCTAAATCCCTTTAAGAAAAAAAAACTATACTGAACATATACCCCAATAGAAAATATTTCATATTAAGTACATAGCCTATACAAAAGTACATGGAAATTTTGATGCTGATAAATCAAAAAATGTCAGTTGAGAAAATAATTCAGTAAGAGTTAATTAAAGACTGCATTCAAGAATATTGAGCATTCTAACTGTAAATTATATTACAGAATTCTTACAAGAAATTTTTATTCTTTAAAAATCTCCCCCCCCCTTTTTTTGTAATAGTGCTGGAGATGTGGAGACAATACAATCATAGTAGGATTATATATTAATAAGTACAGAAAGAATCCAAATAAATAACATACAAAGAAGATTAAATTTAAATGATTTCCTTAAAAAATTGGAATTAAATGAAATTGCATGAAGAAATATATAGTTTTTCCAATAAAGATTGAATTTAACTACCATAAAATAACAGACTACATGTGGTCTAAAAAAGTTTAGTGTTTTCCCATCCCTATTCCATGTCACAAAGTATTTAAAGAAAAAGTAAATTAAACTAATGTTTTATATTACAAAAACATTTATACTGAAAAAAAAAAAACTGATTAGTTTTACATCAAAAAAAATTTTAATACATTATTAAACCAATTTGTTTATTTTTAAATATTTAACAATAGAATTAATAATAAGTATTTAAAACTATACCATAATTGTATAGCATTAAATGCCAAGATTCAAATTTAATTTAAATCAAATTAAGAATAATAAAATACTAGACATAAAAGAAAGAAATATAACAAAGTTTATGCAACAAAAAGCATTTTGTTAATTTAAAAAGATCCAATGAACACTTTAAAAAAAAAAGATTCAGTTAGAAAAAAAATGTGGTCCAAATGTGTGTGTACATATAGCATTTAAGCAAATAAGTAAAATTTGAACAAATAGGGTAAATTTCACTTGTGTAAATTTTTGGAGAATTCTTTAGAAATTTAGAAGAGCAAAAAAAAAAAAAAAGTGTAAGAATACATTTTTTATACATAAATTTATTTTAATTTTTTAAAAGATTAACTTGCACCAAATACAGCTTTACAATGAGAAAAGAGAGAGAAGTAAACTTTATCTTTTCCAGTAAATGTCTCAAACATTGCATTGGATTTCTCCAATAAGTTTTCGATAACAGTGAATAAATTTGGCTTGGTAATTAAATGAATAGATAAAAAGCACATTTTGATTCCTAACAGGAATATATGTGTTGCACAACATCTCTCACTATATTTATTTCTACTTTTAAAACCTATAAAATAAATAAGTTTATTAGCCACATCAAAACAAAAATTAAAATGAAAAAAAGCTTTAAAAAATTAAATAAATAAAAAAGCAGTGCTTAACAGATCTAATCCAAAAAACTTGCTTATATTTATTAACAATATAAAACTATAAAGGCAATTAAATAAGATTCATTTTTAGTCACTATGAAGATTTAAATAAATTTTAGACTTAAAACATTGAAATGCATTTCACAGAAAACAAAGTAATAAAACACATCCATACAAAACATGCTATAATGGAATTAATTTATAATAAATTTTAAAATTCCTTTTGAAATAAAATGCACAAAATCTTTATAAAATTAAATACAATAAGCAACCAAATTAATTCTTGTAATGAAATTTATATATACACTTATTCAAAATTTCGCAGCATTTAAGGGACAAATAAGCACAAGGTAATTATTTTGTGATATTAGTTTGTAAAAAATTACTTTTTGTTTTTGAAGATACCTGATGTACTTAAACTTCCATTTCCAACTTACTTGATAAAATGAGCATTATTTTATTCTGTAGTAAGTATTATACATTTATCCTTAGTTTTAAAACAGAGAAATTTAAAGCTATTGTAATGCAAATTGAAAAAACAAGAGGCACATTATTATATAAGTCAAATAAAACTTTAAAAATTGAATCTAAATTTTTAATATTTCACGTACAGTTATAATGGTAAAAGATATCTTCTCAGATGATAGTTTTTTTTTTTAGCATTTATAATTTCTATCTTCAAATAATAAATAGCACGAAAAAAAATGTTGAAAGGTAACCTTTAAATTTTTCTTAAAGTAAAAGCAAAAAATGTGGCTGAGTGGTAGCGTATCATGCTTCCACACCACAGGTCCGGGGTTCAGACCCCGTTTGGGATCAGTCTTTCATCCCTTCAGTGGGTCCATAAATGAGAACCAAGCTAGCTTGGGAGCTAAACACTGGGGGTTTTGCATCAGGCTAACTACCTGACTAAAACATCTGATAATGCGCCTCAGTGCCCAAGGTCAAGAAAACTGAGATGGGCACAGTAGGCCTTGGTCCTCATGGGCTGTTGCAGCACTGTGAGTTCAGTTTAGTTTAAAAATATAAATTTACTTATTCACAAGAAAGTCTTTGAAAAATCAATTTTTCAAGAGTATTGGGGGGAAAAAACTTTTAGTTAAATTGTCTGAATCTCAATATCTACATTCTACATCAGAACATAATGCATTATATAAAAAATTTATTTACTTATAGACAATTTCTCTCCAATTCCAATCAACTTTATTAATCAAAACAAACATTAACAAATGTTCTTACAGATCTTAAATGTAATAATTCAGGATTAAAGAGTAATTAAGAATCCCATTATAAGAAAACATGTGTACAAAATTCTAATTTTATAGCATGAATAAATAATCAAAAATTAGCTAGATTACAAAATCATCTTTTGAAATTAGAACATAGTCATTAATTCTTCAAGAATAGATGAACTTTATGTGATGACATAGCTTCAGTCAAGTAATTCAGATATACAAAAGTTCTTGCAAAATTAAAAACAATACAGCCCATAATATAATCTACATAATTTTTGCTTAACAGAAATATTAACCTTCTTACACCAACATACATATATTTAAAAAGAAATTAAAATAGCAAAATGAGGGATGAAAAACATTCACAACAACAAAACTTGAGTTTGGAAAAATAAAATTTACAATGCACAAATCTTAAGAAAATTAAAAAATTTTCTAAATTAAAAAAAAACTCAATCAAAAATATGAAAATAAAATATTTAGCCTACTTTAAATATTTTCCCCCCTAATGGGCTACATTTTGGCAACTAAGCCTTTGAAGACATGGCAAGTCCCCAAATGTGAGAGCCATTTCATAGTGGCAGCCCTCACTACCAAAGTTTGACACTTGAATTAATTTTAATTCAAGCTCTTCTCAGATGCTAAATATTGCCATGATTTAATTTTGCCAAGAGTACCAGAGCCATATTGATACTCAAGGGATCTTTTACATATCATATAATTATATGATATGTGTACCTGCAATTTTCGCATCCAGAAAATCTATCCACTCCAGTCAGGATTGAACCCGCAACCCTGGGCTTAAAAAGTGGGCATGCTACTTTTAAGCCAACATTTTAAATATTTTTGTAAAAATAAATTTAATTTTAGAAATAATGTTTTCATTGCATGACCAACAATTATAATTTTAAAAACTGTGTTTTTCAATAGATTAACAGATATTTGATTAACATACATCTTTAATACAAAATCAAACCTACAGGAACTTTTATACAGGATTAACATTCATAACATTTTTTTAAAAATTTGACATTCAAAACAAAATATTATTTCAATGATATTTTTAAATATGCCAAAAAAATATTCATTTAATGACCTTTTTTTATAAAATTTATAAATAAAAATACATTAATTAACCTTTTGATTAAAATTAACACTAATAACCATTCTTAAAATAATTAAGTGCAATGCTTTTAACTACAAGGATTTATTCTTAATGTCTGTAGGATCTTTTCTCTATCCACACACATATTTAATTATTATATATATATATATATATATGTATCTGCTGCAAAATTCCTAAAAAAAATTGTGTTTTGTCGACAAAAACTAATAAAATCTTATACTAGATCAAAGAAACATTTGCTTTTAAAGTTTATGCCAAAGTTTCAAAATAATATTGTGCTTTACTTTAAATAAAATAAAAACAATCAATTTAAATGATTAACATAAACAATTTCCCTAATTTTCTTAAAACGTACTCTAATGCAACATATTTTAAAAAATGTACTATAAAACAAAAAATATACAGACAGACTTTGCTTAAATTGCAATATTAAATTTAAATCCTTCAAAAACCTAACTTTTTCAAAATTGTGAGCACATTTTTTAATGAATATATTTTTAACATCCTCTATAATAATCGAATTAATCTGATATGAATAAAATTTATCTTTTTGTTTGTAATGTATATAACAATTTAAAGTAATAAAAACCATTCTATTTAGATATATTTAAATTAGAAATGTGCAAAGTCACAGTACTAAAAATTAAGAGAAATATGAGATTTTACATTAAAAATTATACATTTATAAACATGACATAATTTTCAAATTATCAACATTGATCCAAAAGAAAGTTATGTATTTAACCAGATGCAATTAGATTTTTAACTTAGACACCAAGAGCAAATTTTAAAAAGACTAAATTGTACAGATAAGATTATAATAAAAACACACATACATGTATACAAATAAAATCTTAGGAAAAGTACATTTGGAAAAAAGATCAGAATCAAATTAGACAACAAATAGATAGACTGGAAATTTATTAAAGTAGCAATTATTCAATAAACAAAAATAAAATTTAAGCCTAAAAAATTTAAACACTCAAAATTAAGTTCATGATATTGTTCCTAATAAACATCTTAAAATTAACTGGTGTATCTTTTTATATGTAAAGCAAGATAGATTATTTTGAGAATGGCAAATGTTTCCATAGAGCATATTTTATAAATTATAAAGGGGAGGGGGGGGGGGAGAAATCATGCTTTATTTTGATTCATAAATTCTATATTTCTTCAAGTAATAACACAAAGAATTAAACAACAATATATAGCTCAATATAAATATACTAATTTATCATCATTCATAAAACATAATTTTAAAATTTCAAATGCAAAACCTATGTAAAACTTCAATCATATCAAAGTTCTAACACAACCATTTTGTAAGTCTTAGTTATAACAATTTTAAATTTGTAGACAGCAAAGGAAATAAGAAGCTAATAACTTAGAGAACTTTCACTTGAGTAAAATATTCTTAAAATATAGTCTTCATAGTCTATACCAGGAGTCGGCAACCTTATATCTGCGGTGGGTCAAACCAATTTACCAATGATTCAGGATGCCACACAGTAGGACATATTTAAGAAACAATTCTGATTCCAGCAGCAATGCTTGCAAAGTTAGAGAATAGTCAAAAATACATATTAGGTTTTTTATTATACATTAATTAACAAAAGATATTTATTAACAGAAAAATATGCAACACAAAATATAACTATTCCTTGAACATAAATAAAAAATAAAAATCATACATATATCATGTATCTTTTATAAGAATATTTTTTTAAAGTAAGAAATAACGTAAAATATATGTATTCCTGCAGTAAAGTTTATTGTAATATCATAATTCGTGATCTTTAATTTGACACATGATTCTGAATTTCAGTTCTTAAACAACTTCTTTGTGGACTCAATATATTTCATACAAGAAAAAATTTGTTCACATAGACATGCAGAACTAAAAGCAGCAAAGAAGAGTACATGCAATTTTCTTCAAACAATTAAATCCCTTCAGCAATTTAAAATAGCTCTCAATTTATTGTAGTTATTTTCCAAGATTCTTTCATATTTCTGTAAATTTTTCTTTCAATAATTCTGAAGATTTTTTTTCATGACACAGTTGTGAGTGATGTTTCATTTAACAAGTGTTCATTTTACAGGTTTTGATTCAAATTGAATATAGGAAGCTAAGAATGAGTCGTATTTAAACACCAGATGTTTTTACATGAATCACGCAAACTACATGCATGCAGATTCAGCAAAATCGTTTTATGTCAAAGAATTGAAATTAAAAAATATCCTTTTAAAAGAATAAGTGTGAGGCCTAGAGAGGAGAGACAGAGTGATTAAACTTTATCTCCTAACTTTGCAAAAAGTAGAGTGCCACTAAGAACTGCTCTACATGTGCCACATGGGCACATTGGTTGCCGACGCCTGGTCAATACAACAGTTTGGGGTAGGCACAATTTAATCTCAAAAACACATTTTTTAAATAACTAGGATGGAATATTATATAAATACAGGATTTTAGCAGTACATATTGGTAATAATATGGTTATTATTTTTTTTATAAAAGCAATTATATGTAGTAACAATTTTAATATCTACATATAAAATTTTCTGTTCACAAAGTAGAATGATTTTAAATAAAGTACATATATATGACTAATACAACACTCATCATAAAATTGGAATGTTTTGATAAAGTTAATCATCTTTATATATACTTAGTGAGGTAGATATAATTTGAAAGAATATCAAATGGTTATTCCCTCCAAAAAAAAAGCCTAAAAGCGTTTTAAGTAATGCTTCTGAAATAAAACATCAAGCAATGAGCCAAAGCTTAATAAAACTTCTATATTATAGGGAGAATAAATAATTGAATGATGAAAATGCACACAGATTGCAATTTAATGCAAAACAGTTAAAAATTCAGTTGGTAACATAACTATTTTATTAAGATTTCAGTCATAAGTATACAAACACAAGTAAAAATTTAAAAGTTTATAGATATATAAATTTTTTAACAATCAACATAATTAAAGTTTGATATGGGAAATATTATATGCTCTCATTGAAAAACTTAAATATACACAATTGTGGAGGGGAGATCTTATTATGAGTTATCCAAAGATACTAAACAATTAAATTCTAATAAAAATTCCTTTAAAATTAACTATATTACATAACAATTTAAACTATCATTTGTGATAGGAGTAATTGCTGAATTTTGGTCAAAATCAAAGATATAACCTATAAAACAACTTGTAGAAGGAAAAAAAATTAAAAAATTATAGCATTGATTCAAAAAAAATTTTAATCCATTTATTTTTATTGTTTGCCGACATTAACTTTACCAATTAAATTTTTCAATGTCTATTCTCTTTTATAAAGAATTTTTAACAGATATGTTTCTATAATAAGATGGTACTTACATACTATTGCAACCCATGCCAAATTCCAAGATAACTCGCCAAACTGTAGCAACCCCATTTTCCCACATGTCGTAGGTGCTGAATAGGCAACCATGTGTTTTGTTTCATACTTCTCTAATTACCACAATTCTAAGCCTAACTGTTCATTGATATGGCAAGCTCAAAAACAAATACGAGATTTACAAAATCCTTACATATTAAAACTAATAATAATAAAATTAATAATAAATTAAAAAATAAATAAAATTAAGTAATAAAAATAAGTTATCCTTTTCTTTTATTTATTTATTATTGCTTATTTTTCGACTACATGCTCTATATTGCTCCATTCTGGGTATTCCATTTTTAGAATTTGTGTCGCCCATTTGGTATAGTGGTCAGTGACACTGATTGCTGTGCCATTGAGCCTGGGTTCAAATACCAGGGAAGGCATGGATGTTTGTTAATGTTTGTGCAGCATGGGGGCACTTTAAATATTCTTCGAGCAGGAAATCCTCTTGTGTGGTTGGTGGAAGAAAGGCCACCTCTCAGGTGTCCTCTGTCAAAATTGGGGTTGAACCAAGTACTGTCACCTGTATGGTGATCAAAGCTACGGCTAAGGACAGGCAAAGAAAGTCTTTTACCATGATGAATTTTGTGGGTCTCGATCTGACATTACCAATCAAGGTGGCATAAGCAACAACAACAGAGTTTGCAAGGTTTTATTCAATGTTGCCAATATGGTTGCGATAGTACATTAGTACCAATAAGACTTATCTTAGAATATTATTCATCCATATATAGACAAAAAAACTATGTAAAAAGTTTTATATCATCAACACAAGACAAAGTTTTCACTTACAATAAAAATGTCATATGAAAAAAATATATATTACTATTGCCTTTTACCATACCAACATTTTATATGCTTCTAAGTCTTCATGAAAGAGATACTTTATGAACAGCTTGATGTCTTCTGAAGGCACTTGGGTCAGAAAACTTTGACGGACAATAGGGACATTCATAAGGTTTTTCTCCTGTATGAACTCTCATATGTATTTTATGATGCCATTTTTTAGTAAAACTTTTTCCACATGTATCACAAGTAAAAGGTCTCTCGCCATTATGTTTCCCAGAATGCCGTCTAATTTGATTGATGCGAGTTGTGCTGTATGGGAAAAGACTGCAGTAGTAATATGAATTTAAATTATGATCGACATCAGAATTAAAGTAATCAAAAAGCTCTAAACTGGTAGACACCTTATTCTCAGATGATTCACATTTTAAATCTGAAAAAAACAAAATAAATAAGTATAATTAAACAAAAAAATGATTAATTCTATATCAGATTTTTGTGTGGGTATGAAATAGAATTTTGAAAATGAAGCAATCAAGTGTATAAATACTGAAAATAAAGGAATTTTAACTCATCATCAATTTTCATGTACTAGAAAAAACTGCAAAAATGTCTTATTTTACCGAGGATAAAAGTTATAAACATGTAAGCTGAGATTTGGTGAAACTTGTTGCTACATAAAACAAAATAAAAAATATGGCAAATAAAATTTTAAACATACAGTTATAATCAGGAACACTTAATCGGTACTTTTCCCTTTCACCGGTGCAGGTGATAAAATCACCAAAAATGATACAACCAACATTAATAGAAATATTCCCATCAATAGAAATTTTACCACCACATTTTCAAAACAAGTAATGTTTTCTTATCAGTAATGTCTTTTTCATAATACATCAAAAATGGATAAAAAACCAAAGAGAACTAATACTTATTAACATTTATTTTATGTGTTGTCGCCAATAAAACCTATTTGGAAAAATTTGTGCCGGCAAAACAGAAAAGTACCCAAAAATACGAAACAAATTATACCTTTGAATGCAAAATAAATATACAAAATAAACAATCAATAAAATAACAACTCAGTCAAATTACTTAAAATAAAATACATACAAATATAATTTATTTATAGAAAAATATTTTTATCTATTATCTATAATAAATTTTAAAAAAAGGAAAATAAAACATAAGTTATCTATTTAAAAGCAAAAACAAATTCTTACACAAAATTATAAACTAATAACTTAAAAACAATCTAAAATCACTATAAGTAATATGTTTAAAAAAATTAAAAATAAATTGATGTTCTACCTAAAAGTTTTAATAGAAATTTACCTGAGATCAAAAATATTATCCTGAGCAGCTAAAATCAATGCAAGAGATTTTTTACACAAAATATGAAATCATAAAATGTCATGCAACAAAATACAGTTTAACAAATATACAAAAAAGCCACATAGAAAAATACAAAATAAATCTTGAGGCTATTGTCCTATACATGAAAATTTAACACCAATTGCTCTTGGAAAAAAAATTACAAGAAATTACATTAAGACAATACTGATAACGATCAAAAAGATTCTTATTGAATAGTTAAAACTTATTAAAAAATTTTCATTATTGACAAAGCTGCAGAGTTCAAGGCAAAAATAAATGAAACCACACAAAGAAAATTATATATCAAAAAGATAATTACAAATATTAATTAGAAACAGAAAATAAAATTAACTAAAATTAGTCATAAAATTTAAATATAATTCTTACTTTAAAATACAAAGAATATCATTTTCTCCTCAAACAATATATTACTTTTAGTAAGCTAATTGATGTTTTAAATACTTAGACTTATTAACAAATGATTGCTAAAAATTAAACATGTATTTAAAACAAAAACATTTCAAATAGTTAAACTCTTAAGATCATTTCCTAGTAACTTTAAAAGTATAATTACAAAAATTGGAAACAAAATATTGCTAATAGCTTAATTTGCCCATTTTTATGACAAAAAATAAAATTGACATGGTTCCTACTGCTTTTTTAATTTTAAAAAATCTCATGCTATTTGTAAACACAAATTAAAATTAAGAGCAATAATTGGATTTTAGCAACAGAATAAAAGCAAAAATTTAGCAATAAAATTTAAGAATTTACATTTGAATTATAGATTCTACTATTATAATATAAAGCATGTTAGTCTGACTACACTTAAGTAATCAACATATGATATAACATCAACAAGTAAAAATACAATAGATATTTACAATAAAACTTTACAAAAATCTGTTTTAAAAAGCAGCGAAATTAATAAACAAATAACAAACATTTTACTTTAACAATATAACATAGTAAATCAAGGAAAATAATTTTTTTTTGGTTCTTAGAAAATGTTTAATCTACACAAACAAATATAATAAAAAAATTAAAACATAAGCAATAAAATTATACTTTATATCAGTGGTTTTTAAATAGAAAAACACAGAAAAAGCAACAAATTTTTAAATAATAAAATTTTTACATGTATATAAATAAAAAATACAAAAAAAAAATTAATTCCATTTACTTATCTTACTCTAAGTTAAACATTTCTAAATTCAAAACCCCTTGTTTTAAAAATTGAAAGATGGACTAAAGTTTAATTTTTTTCATAAATTGAAAGAAATATATAAATTCAGTATATTTTGTATAAATAAACTTAAACATAAGTAAAAATTATTTGTACTAAGTTATCAAAAATTAGTGTTTTTAAGATATAATTAAAATTTAAACTTAGTTTAGATGTGAAGTTACATTAAAATTAACAAAAATCTGTTCAATTGAATAAAACATAATGAAAAGTATAAAAAATGCACTTATACTGCTTTGTTTTAAAAATTCTAAATGCATTAAATTTTGAAATTAAACTATGAAAGAAATACTAAACATGACACTTCAAACTATGTCTCATCAAATTATATCTTTGAGAAAATTTCATTGGGCATATTTTACATTTATATGGCATTTCACCAGTGTGAATATATGCATGTTCTTTTAAGTGATGTTTATGAGTAAAAGATTTTGAACATATTACACAGGTAAATGGGCGACAGTGCGTATGTGATAACATATGTCTCTTAAAATTTGATATTAAATTTGTAGCATATGTACAAATACTGCATTTAAATCTTAAATTGTTTTTTTCATAATGTTTAACTATATTGCCAAACACTGGTATTCCATGGAAAGTAGTCCTTGTGTTTCCCATCCAATAAAGCTCATTTCTAGAACCTAAGAGGGAAAACACTAGAATTTAATAAATTAGAACAATTTTCATTATTATAAGATATTAAATAAAAATTCTAATTAAAATACTTTGCCAAATAATATTCATAATGCTTATAAAAAATATCACTAATACAAATTTTCAGAGGATTCATTCAGATGATTTAACACAGAAACCAAAACTTTTACAAAACATTATGAAATTGAAATTTTAAGTTTTAATCAAAGTTTACAGTAATTATAAATTATGCACAAAACAAACTTTATTCATAATTCAACAATAAAACATTAAATACATTAAGATGAATGCACTTGTCAAAAGCAATAATCATAAAGCATTGGGATAGTAAAAAAATTTCTTTACCCCCCCCCCTACCATATTGATTCTATCAAACAAGTTTTTTTACAAGTTGATTTGATTTTTTTAGGTAAGGCACAACAGCAATAATTTTAAATTTTTCAAGAATATAATGATTTCAATTATCTGTACTGCTAATATTCAAATTGTTTGCACACACATAAAAATAAATACCCAAAGCTGTTTGCACATCTCAATGCACATTAACTGGCAAAAATTAAAATAACCTTTTCTTTATAAATATCACAACAGTTTAATAAAATGATTTAATTACCCTATTCCTGTATTTCACAATTTCAATGGCTAGAAGTATTGGGCAAATCACTGCCAAATAAATCTAGTAAAATTAAAAATTCTCTTAAAATGATATATTAAGTACAATTTTTTTCAAATCTAAAACAAAACAAAATAAGATGGTACCCTTGACCAATCCAGGCTATATAAAATCTCTGCATCCCCATTTTATATTTAAAAAATTATGAATAACTTTTTTTTAATTTAAGCTTTAAAACTTTATTTACAGGAATTCATATGCAATCTTATACCTGTTTACAAAATCTATATATTTCAAAATCTTTAATACATAAATAAATGTCAAATTTCTCTTATAACCGTAAATTATAAGCAAACATTACATACAATAAATAATATATCTATCCAACTAAATACTTGAATGATAACATTAAAGTGCTTTAATTTTCTTATAAATAGTCATTAATAATCATCATGTATACATGGAAATGGCTGAATGATAGAGAAATTAGCTTTTTAAAATTAGAGAAACATCAAACAAGAGCATGCAAAAAATTATACGAAGCTTACATATATACAACCAATAAACTAGTGTTTACTCCCTAAATATGCAAATTACAATATTTAAAAAGCTTAAATATGTAAGTTTGCTATTTATTTAACATTGTTTATTTAAGAAACAGGCCAGTAAAAATGTTAAAGGGAAGGGGGAGAAAGCTTAAACATTATCTAATTATATATATATATTAAACTCAGTGGCACAACAGCCCATGAAGGCCAAGGCCTACTGTGTCCATATCACTATACAGCCTGAATGAGCTGATGTTCCGGTCAGACTGTCAGTCTGACACGAAATCCCCAGTGTTTAGTTCCCAAGCACAAACCTGGTACTCATTTATCAACCCCCTGATGAGATGAAAGGCTGAGTCAACCTTGGCCTGCCCGGGATTAACCTCAGACCTGTGTCGTGGAAGAGCAGTACGCAACCAATCAGCCACTGGGCTTCAATTTTACATAACATCCGATAAATTATCTAACTTTTAAAAAATAATGAGAGAAATACTTTATTCAAATTAATTTCACATATATAGTAACAATATGAAACATTTTTTTATATATATTTAAGTAGAACCAGCTTAATAGTATATAATTTATAATCAAACAAATGCTGCTCCAAGTCTTCCAAAAAATATAAGCACATGAGATGCAAACCTTTGTCTGAGTCTATGTTTAAGCAAATGAATTCTTAAATGAGATTTAGTTACAAAATCCAAACCACAATACTTGCATTGGAAGGATTTTTCATTTATATGAATTGCAGTATGCTCTTGTAAATAATGATCTTGGCTAAATCTCTTACTACAAAAATTGCAAACAAAACGTCTACAACGAGTTGGAGAATTTTGTTGACTTTTTGATTGTAAAGTTTGTTTAAATTGATGTAATCTAAATTCTTCACCAATTGCAAAATAATCGTCTCCACAATTCTGAAGTTTACATGGAAGAGAAACCGAAGAAAAAAATCGCATATCACAAGTAGTAGTATGAAAAGAATCAGGCGTGGATGCATCTGAAAACACAAATTTAATTTTTCAGATAATTTAAAAACAAAGTGTTTTTTATATTAAACACATAAACAGCACACTTTTTTGAAAACAAATAGCAATCATGAAAATTTATTACATCAAAAATAAAATACTTTATTAAGATATATATTTGTCACAAATAGTCTTTATAATTAATACATATTATATTAGAATTTTTTTTAAACATGTAATGGATTAAAAAAAGAAACAAAAACTTACAGTGTTTAAATTGCCTAATGATTCAAATTTATGGATATTAAGTAATTTACTAACACTAATAAAGTACTTTAAACTTAATTATTTTCAAATTTTTATAGCTAAAATAATCAAAGTATATAAAAGATTCTTTTAAATGACAAGTAACTTTAAAAAAATTATATATTTAGATAACATAGCATCATTAAGATAATGTAGTTCTGAAAGAGAAAATATATACATTAAAAGCTTAAAATACGGGTTTGATAAAAATTTCATTTCCTCTAATATTAAGATCAATAGAATTAAAAAAAGGTGCTCAATTAATAATATATTTTTTTATAAAATATAGAAGACAATAATAGTAATTTCTTAATAACTCAAAATATTTTTAACTCTACACAAACAAAAACAAATACATTTAATTTTTACAAATGTCCATTAATTATTGATGAGTTGACAATTCATAACCTGAAATTATGAAAAATAAATAAAATTATTTCATTCAACACCAAAATTATTTCATCTTATATTTTACTTTTCTACTCCAACAAAAAAAGTATTAAAAATATATATATATTAATGTTTTTAAATTATACATGATGTTATGAAATTTTAAAATGCAATATAAAATTATTAGTATTACAAAATATTTTAATGAAATCCAGAAAAAAATAGCTTTTTTTTGCTACATTTCACAAGGTGACAAATAGCACATTTTTTTCAAAATTCAAATAAATTTCAAAAAGGACACAAAAAAAATCAATACATAAACAATAGTGTATTATAACTCAGTAAGATTTTAATCATTGATGACTATTTAAAAGTGGAAAATATAATCAACTCACATTTCACTATCATTTTAAATAGAATTGATTCCAAATTACTTAGAATCTATATCCCAAATAACTCAACTTATAAGCTTTCAAGAACCCTACATTTTTTTAACTTTAATCCTCCATCTCTACAACAGATGGAGCCACGATCAAAAACATATATTCATATTTCTTTCCTTCTTAATTAAATTACCTCATTGCAGATTAAGAAAATTAAACAAAATCCATTTATTTTACAGATTTAATTGACTACCTTTTTTTGTAAAACTTTAGCTTTCCGCAATTATAAAAAATTAGAATACCACCTTATTTTCTTTCAGAGACTGTCTCAGTTTCCTTTAAATACTGTACAATGTTTAATCCAACTTATTCAGTGGATGAAAATATCTTACCTGTGCATGACTGAGAAACATGTTCAACCAGTTTACTTATAGTTCTGTTCACCTTTTAAAATGCTGTACTATTGTTAGAGTAAACAAATCATTTTAATTTGCTTGCATTTTTTTAAAGGAAGAAAATTCATAACCGTGCATTCATTAAAAGTTTATTACTTTTTAACGATCTTTCCTTCCTACATTTATTTAAAGTTAGCATAAATTTTTTAATGTGTGATGTTTTCTTGAACTTTATGCATTATCTTGAAAAACGAAAAACTACAATTGGTCAATAGAAAAATATTACTGCCCTTTTCAAAAATTTTACTTTCTTACAAAAACTACTTAAAACATATAATAGAACTAAATAACATTACTTTAGTTTTCTTTCTTGTATTGGAAACTATGTAACAAATTTTGAGTGAATACTACAAAGATTTATTTTTCAAAAGAGATAGTGATTGCATTTCATCTGAATAGATCAAAATCATAAAAAAAATAACCCAGTTCCTTTTTTATATTTATTATTCAACTAAAAATTCATTTATGAAATAAAAAAATATTTCGATGCTTATACAAAAACTTTTGATAAATCAATGCAGATCAGTCAATATTTTGCATTGGTTCATATCATTCAATGCGACTGAAAATGTAATCATGGATTTGCAGCCAATTTCATATAGTCATTTTCCTGCCCTCTCACTCTGATAAATAAGTCAAAAGCATAGGTCAACAACACATTTTTGATAAACATATCAATTACAATGTGCATAGCTTTTAAACTGCAAATTATTTTATTTTCATATTTATTAATTATTTGTTAGTAGATTTCTATTTATTGCAACTAAGCCTATTTACAATTTATTTAAATGTTTTGTTAAATCTTCTATTCTTTTTTCAAGAATTATAGCAGAATTATTAACTGTGAGAAACTAAATAATATTGAAAGATTATATCATGAATAAAGAATATCAATGAACTATCCTTCAAATTTCCAAAGAATTTTGTATATATTAACAACATTTACAGTTTATCACTTTCCTAATATTAAAAAAATAATTTTATAAAATTAAAGAAAAATCAATGACTTGTAAGTTCTTTCTTCTTTTCTAACCATTCGTTTTTTAAAATTTTATTTTGCTGTAACTGACATTATTTATACATACAGTTATATGCATTGCTTTTCACAAAATCTAATTTGATAAAAAATTATCAAAAATACCCTACAAAAATTATGATCTATATGATCGATACATTAAATATCACTTTGTGAAATAAAACAAACGTTTAAATTTTAAAGAAATTAACCAAAGAAATGTTTTTATGAATTAAAAAATAATAAGTAAAAAAAAAAAAAAAAATGATTCCATTTTATTCATGTTCTAAAAAATTATCTAAACTCATAAACCCACTAGCAAAAGTGAAGACATTTTATAACTCATTTTTTTAAATTTTATTTTCTCTGTATAAAAATATTAATTTTAAAAAAAATATAATTCATTTCCTACAAAAAATTTAAAATATCAGGTACTTACATATTATCGCAAGCATGTTGGGGAGATTATATGAAATGAAGCACATGATTAACAATTCAGCACGTACGAAACATGTGAAATCAGGGTTGCCAATTTGGCAAGTTATCTTGAGCATTGGCATTGTTGCAACAGTACAAAAGTACCAAATATTAAATTCCTCCTGACTAAACTATTTTCACTATGGACTTTGAAAAATCTAAATTCAGACAATAGTAAAAAATTTCCCTACTCTGTTGGTTTGATTCTCTCTAAAAAAAGGTACTAGTGTATTAGCGTTTCCCTAGCCAAACTTATGCCACACGCGTCACGCCATTTTTCAACAAAATCTGACTGATTGGTACTTTTTCATATAAAACACAATTAAAATCTTTGTTTTGATATCAAGGAATGATTGGTGTGGCGTCAGTTTTGCTGCGGTGATGCTAATACATAAGTACAAAAAAAATTCAAAATTTTAGTTTCCTCAAATATTACCAAAAAAAAAAAAAATCTACAGGCAATGTTAAACAATTGTTCAAGATAAAAAAACAAGTTATTTTTCTCTTACAAATGTAATAAATTTTAAAAATACAAATATAATTTTTTTAGTACATCGTGAATCAAAAAAATCAAAACATGCCATGATTTTTACCTTTCCCCTTGTATATCTTATTTTTAAAAATAAACTGACTATAGAAATAGAATGCTCAATTAAACAGTTTTCAATGCAGAAGCTACCACAGAATTATTTCAAGATAAATGCTTTCAGGAATCCTTAAAGTTATTCACAATTTCACATCACCTGTTTAGACTAAATATTGTCTTTCTGCTTAACTTCCCAAACTTATACATAGGCCAGATAAAATTATCTTACTTATATGTATTTTCAAACTCATTACCTCTTCGTATTTTGCCTCTTATATGAACTCTTCTCAGTTCACACACTGATTATTAATAACAATCATACTAACAGAATTTTACAAAATTAATTACAAATTCAAGTTAATATAAAGTTTTACACACAAAATAAAATGCAATGTAAACAAATACACTTTCATTTCTTTCTGTATAAATCTTCTTTAAATCATTTTTCACTTTTTAAAAATGTCATCAAAATGCTGTCATTTCAAATATAAATCTTTGTACAGCAACATCTTCATTATATAAATAATTCAAATGAATTATTACGAATTTAAGCAAATGCATAAAATCTGCACAATTTGCAGACTGTCACTTTAGTAAAGTAAGACATTAAATAGTTAAGATTTTTTAAAAATATATATAAAAGCTTAAGCAGTTATTCAAAAAAATTAATCTTCAGAAAAATCAAAAATTTACTCTTTTAAAAAAAAGACTGCTATTGAATTCATCATAAAAATACAAAACATAATTACTAAAATTGAAAAATCAAATATTAAGAAATATGATAGAAAATTGTATCAAAACTTTAAAATTGGTTTGTAATGAAATATGTTCAAATTTTAACTTGTACTACAAAATATAAAAATTATTATTATTAAACAGAATTCAAATGTTTTCTATGTACTCAAGCAATTTTAACCACTGGAAAAAATAGGATTAAAATTGTACATGTGGATCTTTGAATCAGTTATTATAATCAAAATATTTATTTAACTAATAAATAAATGTAACAAAAAATAATATTTTTGTAGAATCACTTTCGTACAGTTACGACGGTCCTGGCAAAATAAAACCACATTTGTGTAACCTAATTTCTCATAATTTAAAGAAACATCAATAAAATACTAACATATTACACTACTTCCCTGAAAACAAAGTCCACTTTTCAAAAGCACAAATATCATGTCCACAATTAGTTTTCAGAAATACGGACGATTTTTATCACGGCAATCATTTTAAAAAATGTCTTGAAATAATCAGTAAGAGGTCAAATTTTAAGCGAGGGCATTCAACCCAAAAATGACCCTTCAATATAACAAGCATTTCGTATACAGGAAACTAACTAAATCTAAACACAAATATCACATAATTTATGATACGAAAATTTTTTTTTTATTCTAGTTCATTGCAAACAAGTTAAAATTATGATAAAAAATTATATCCTACACAACTAAATAATTTAAAAGGAACCCAAAAGCAATATGAAATATTATTCAATTTCATAATGAACAGAAAATAACATTTTACTTAGCACATTTTGATATTATATGAAGAATGATAAAGTATTCGACTACAGCTTAAAGGCGGTATCATAAAAAAACTCAGGGGCAAAATAAGAAAACACATTTTGTAATCACGACATCGACTCACTCCCGTCAGAATTGATTTGAAGGAATTCCATTTCATATTATTTCTTCACTTTGCATCATTATGCTGTGCGTGTAAAAAAACTAAGTTAACCCAAAAATTGGTAAATCATTGTATATTTAACTATCATCTTTTATTAAGTAATTCATACATTTTCAAACATATTTTTTTAATTATTTTAATATATCGAGCAAACTATATTGTATTTTTTGATATAAGATAGGAATATGAATTAAAATGAAATCCCCAATTAAGAACTGAACTGAAATCCTCACAAGGTTGCAATTCGGATAACCTGGACCGTGTTACGATGTCTGCAATGAGTATTTTCAAAATTTCTTCTACTTTTCCTTCAAAAATAAGACAATATTCCGTTAGTATTTCAAGTATTCTTTCGGGTTTTTTTTTTATCTTAATACGTTTTTCATAATTTTTTGATAAGCGAAAGAATTTTTAATCTTATTGTTTACTTAATGTTATATCAGAATTATGTATGCATTTTTATAGAATAGCTGAAAAAGTAAAGGATAAATTCAATATACTTTTCTATACATTCTTAGATTTAAATTTTTAGAATATTTTCTTAGAAATTGTTCAGCAAAAACTATTGTATGCAAATTCTACTTCCCCTTCAAAAATGCAAAAGTGGTGCCAATACTCAATCAAAATCAGAACTGAAATCTTAAGGAAGTTTTTCTACAAGAGCAATGAAATGTTTATTTTTAAAATTCTGTCTTTTTAAAAACATCTGCTGATTTTTAATATGTTATGTCACTGCAGCCAAATTAGTACTACACAAATTGTGCCATTTCCTGCTAAAACCTGAATGTTGATTTTTCAAATAAAACACTTAAGAAGCTTTTTGTTGTTTTGGTATCATAGCACAATGACATGTGCATTTTGCTGTGATGCTAATACCTAAGAACCATATTTATTAATTACTTCCCAAAATATATATTTATTAGTAGTAACCTATAAAAAAATTTAATTATCAAATTATACTTATGTTTCTAACATGTAAATTTTTTAATCATAATTGAAAGTGTAATAAGAATTTTAATATCAATTGTCAGTTTTAAACTGAATTTTGAAAACAAGCATGCTTGCTGTTTTTTGAAATATTTGTATTTTACAAAGATTCTAATGTCAGAAATAAAATTCATCACTAGAAAATATCTTGAAATATATGTAGAATCCTGAAACATTGTTGAAAACCTCATCTGTATGTAATTTAATAATCAAATCATCTGTTCCAATTTAAACTCATTATGCTTTAAAATGTTTCTAGAATTTCTGTCTGTTAAATATTGTGTGCTTTTATTCAAACTTAGATTGTTAAATTTACAATGTTCTTAAAAGGTTCGATGGGCACACCAACTCTCGAGAGCCTCATATGCTCAAACTCTTTTAAATCAACCTGAAACTAAAGTGACAGAACTTGATAATGGTTTTAAAGTGGCATCTGAATATTCTGATTCACCATCTGCTACGGTTGGCTTGTGGATAGATGCAGGTAGTCGTTATGAAACACCAGCTACTAATGGAGTGGCAAATTTTTTCGAGCATATGGCTTTTAAAGTAAGTATAAAATTTTATACTGACTTATAATTAGATGCAAATAATGAATTATCAGGTAGCTTATGAGTTTCATTCTGAAGATTTTTTACTATTGTTTTTAGAGTAAATTACCTGAATTAAATGTCTGGTTGTATCTCTAAAATCTGACATTATTATATTTATTATCTTATAAAGGATGTAGTAAATTGTTTCTTACCTAAATAAGATATAAATTTTTGGTTGGATCCTATTGTTGCCCACCCCTGGTTTTTGTGCTTTTTTTTTGTCGCCAAAATGGGCGATATAGTTCGCTAAGCTGGCAACCCTTTTTTCATTCTTTAAAATAAGAGACAGTTATCAGTGACCATTAGGTATCTTCAATTAGTAATTTCTGTTAATAACGTTAGCTTCAACAACCCTACTGACTATGTACGAGTGGTTAGGACCGTTACCATTTATTCGACGCTTTGCTGTTACTCGAAAAGTACGTGCGGTTACTGGTTATTGTTTTCGAGACGAAAGCAGGGTTTATTATTTTTTTTTTTAATTGTGTAAAAAAGGTGGGGATTATTAGATGGTGCTTACGGGAAAAAAAGTTAAAATGATGAAGATGCCGTTCGAAAGGAGGAAAGAATCATGATGTAAGAAATGGTACATGGTTTGGCAAAAGCCGTTTGAGTAATTTTAGAATGTGTTTAATATCTTTTTTAGAGACTAAATCGTTCAGGAATTTGTTCATAAAGTTTTTAAAGTTTCAATTTTTCTCCTTCAAACATCGATTCATTCTTTTTAGAATTTTCTTAATTTTCCATTTTTCAATAGTTAAAAAGAATTGTTCATTTTTGTCGTTTGGATATCAATCTTTTTCTTTTTGGAATGTCCTTAATTTTCTACTTTTAAAAGCTGAATTTTTCATTAATTTGTTCTTAACGTCTTTAAAAAAAATTTCTCCATTGATTTCGATTCCTTCTTTTTGGAATGTTCTTAATTACCTACTTTTCAAAAGTTAAAGAATTTTCTATTTTTTGACCTTCAGATATCAATTTTTATTTGGTAGAATGCCCTTAAGCCGAGATTTTGCTGAATTTGCTCTTCACATCTGTAAAATTTCTCTTTCGATTTCTTTTTTTTTTTCGGAATGTTTACCATTTTTTTTTTTTTTTAAGTCACATTTTTCATGGAATTGTTTGATAAGTTTTAAAAAGTACCTACTATTTTTAGAAGCTAAATTTTAACAAATTCTTTCTTAAAGTTCTAGTATTTTCCATTTCTGCTCCTTCGGACAAAACGCCTCCCTCCCCAGTTTGCCTGGACTTGACTTTGAAAAATGTGCCTTGGCACCATTTTGGCACATTTTTTCTTTGCCAAAGGGTGGGCTATAATAGGATTTCACCAAATTTTCTTTGTTAAAGGTTAAAATTGTAGCACCTATGAAATTGCCTTTCATTAATAATAATTTGAAATTTTGGGATAAAAAGGTCAAGATCTGTTTCATTTTTATTCCAGATTTATGAAAATTTTGATTTTAGACATGAAAAGAAGGCAATTTGTGTGTGTGTGAATTTTATTAATGTAAACAATCTATATTAAGCCTCAGCAAATCAGTTTTTTAGTCCAAGTATGCTTTTGATTAAACAAGTGGGGGAAAAAACAATAGTTGATCAATTTTTGCTTAAAATAAGCAAGCAAACTCAAAATACCTCCACTTTATCTTAGTTCTTTTTTCCTTAAAATTTCTCAGCTGTAAAAGTAGAATATGTTTAGTTCAAACAGTTAAAAGGCAAACAAAATTTTAAAAGAACTACTTCATTATTACGAATTTTTAAGCATCTCATACCTAACTAAAGTTAAACATAATAGAATGAGACTACAGTTAACTTCTGACATAATAATAAAACTTAATTTGTAATGAGTACAAACACAGTTTGTCAGATTCCATACCTTCTAAAAATGTGTATTCATCTGTTAATAATAATCATTGAAAGGAATATGAATAAATCATTTTAATATTTTGAGAATAAACATGTTACATTGTTCATGAATACTTTGTACTTGTTCATACATATTCTTATGCATTTTACACCATTCACTGTAGAAATGTATAAAAGTTTTAAGTAACAAATTTGGCATGAGAGCTAATAATGTTAGATTATATACTAAATAGAAGAAGCCATCCAACATGGCTTTCTGGGCAAAAGAAAATCATTGAAACAATTTATATTTCTCTGGAAGAAAGTTAAAATCCCAGAGAAAAAGTAATGTGATCTTTAGTTGGGAAAAACCAAGCAATATTTTGAAGAATTGGATACTGAGACTGTGAATGATGGACCTTTTTTAAGCTGTTGCCCCTATGCATATATTCTTATTGTAAACTATCGTCATTTGGCCTTGTGAGTGCTGATTATGTTTATTTCTTTTACTATATATATGCATTTTATTGGTTTCCAAACTGTAGGTATTCAAATTTTAATGCATCAATTAAAAATAGTTTTTCCACATTTGTCAATATTTGTGTCCAATATTATTAAATACAAAATTGACATAACGCTGTGATTGGTTATAACATATTTACTGTGTGTTATACTATACTTTTTGTAAATGTAATATTTTGTCCCCCCCCCCTTCTCCTTTTAATTCTTAAAATGATGCTGTGACAGATGTCTTCACACTATAAAAAAAAAAAGATTTTGAATTTTCTACACAAATGCAAAACTGGTATTTTATGTTATTTATCATTGGGGGGGGGGTATTTATGGTGGATAGATAATTAGTCATGTAGAGTTCCTTCATCATTAGACATCCATTTTCATAATTGCAATTTAAGAATCAAATGATACCTTTTAAAAAGCTTTTAAATTTATCTAATTCAGACAAACAATAATATAGTTGTTTTTTTAAATGCTTCTTGGAACTCCTGTATATGTATAAGGGGCAATAGTTTTGATTACATTCAATTACTCATGATAAGTTTTTTAAATTTATTAAGTCATATTTCATATTTGATACTCAAATCCTCTATGCCCATTGTAAATCTTCAATATTTCCTACCTTTCCATGGAAAAATATACAGTAAACTTAAATCACTTTTTTTTAAAATCAATTTAATGTTTTATTTTATGCTAATGAGAATTTGCATATCTTGAATTTCAAATGAAGTACTGAACAGAGGATAAAGCGAGATTCCAAAGAAAGATGTAAATTTATATTGATTACATATGTATACATGTGCATCCAGACTGAACAATTAGAGAATATTGCTTTGTTAGTACATATACCATTTTCTGTGCTTAATTCATTCATCTCAATAACTTTTGTGAGTTTTTGAAAACATTTAGTAAAACTCAAAAGTGGCCATTAACATTTAGGTAATCAAATAAAGTGGCATATTATTAAGAAAGCTTGAGGCAGTGCAGCCCTTAAATTCAGATTGCTAGAGACTAATGTAACACCCAGCATTGCAATTAAGGCTTGAACAAAGTTATCTCAGAGCTTGACACTTAATGAAGAATATTTATCCTCTATTAGCAAAGCATAACAGGATTGTAGCAATTTCTCAGTTTCCTTATGAATTTCATGGGACTACAGGGACACAAGCAAGCTGTTGCCAGAAGGCTAAAAGAGAGGTTTTGTTTACAATACCTGTTGTTTTGCATCCTGCTCATTTTGACACAAACAGCCCATTTAGCATGGTGTCAGGATCACACACATTGGAAGACTTCTATTCCCTCATGATTCATCTAACTTCACCTAATGGAAATCTGAGACTCTACATGTTTTCCAATATCAAAAATTTAATAGTTTGGGCAAGCATGATGTTGGATAGATGCATATATTTCAATGTCTTTGCCAGGCACTTTATACTTGCTATTATGTGTAGGGATTAATTCCTTGCTCCCTTTTTCTATTTTTAGGGATGCAGTTAGTTGACTTTGATTTCATTTTTATGAATGACAATGTTTGTCTGGTTAATAAATTTTTGGAAACTGAGGATATTTGCTGGATTTACTTTATTTAGGTTTTCTGTTAAACTTGATTTAAACTTTTTATTGATTTTGGTAAACTTGTTTTCTTTACATTAAATTAAATCTTTTTTGTGATGCTCCTGGGGACAATTTAATGATACTAGGTCCGTAGAATGAAAGCCTGCATTAGATCTCCACGAGCGACTGTGACTTATGGAAATCAATATTTGCCCATCACAGTAAGGTGTAACAGGTTGTCAGTTGTCTTTTCAGTTTCATTTGACCTCTAAAATTTGAATTTTAATTGTTGCTGTTTCCGGAATAATGTACAAGACACAGCTGAAAATTTTTGCCACTTGTGTACACAAATAAGCTCTTTTAAAATGGTACAAAGAATATTGACTTTAGAGAAGGAATCAGTGGATTTTGTTCTATTCACTGTTGAGTTCAGATTTAACTAAAAATGACATACTGTCATCTGGAGAAAATTTGAGCTGTTATGTGTTTTCCAACATCTAAGAAAAAGTATGTATAGCAGTAAAAAATCAATCTGGCAGCTTAGGTTTGAAGATCTGGGAAGGCATCATCTTGGATAGGGGCTCTGACCTATGCTTTTTTTTTTTTTTTGACAGATACTTTATGATTTCTCAAGTGATAAGGATGAAACCTTAAAGTCCTGTGTTATGAAAAACAAAATTTGTTCATTATGCCTTATCTAGCCAATAAATTTCTGAAAAATGAAGATATTTGGCAGAAAGATTGTAAAATGAAGATATTTGGCAGAAAGATTGTAAAATATAAGGTTTGACTGTAACCTGATGTAGCATATTTGGAATATTGTGTGGGGGAGGCAATGGATTACTATTCGCAGATCTATCTAAAACTTGGAAACAGTGTTACTGGAGGAGTGGGACTGACTTCAGCAGAGACTAATAAATTATCTCAGTTCCAGTATGAATTCACTCAATGAAACTCACTGTAAAAGGGGACATCACTCTCTACTATCTCATCACCCCCTTTTTTGTTCCATCTTATTATCTCCCTTTTAAACTTAAATGCTCTGATTAGCTGTACCCATGATCAGGCAAATATAGTACAACTATTGTAGCATTTATTATTATATTAACCAATGTATCTAACTAATTTCAATACAATTTTTTCAACACTTCTAGAAATAATCAGCCAAAGAAAAAATTCTTTTAATTTTGTCTGTTTCAGTTGAAATTGCTTCCGATTCCATTAGTCTCATAACTATTGGATTAATTTCATGTGCCTAATTGAGGCACCATGGGGCATGCATTTTGATGTAGAAGCATATTTGAAATAAAGCCTTTTGAAGCCACTTAAGTTTATGATGTTCTGTCGATAAAACCATGTTCTAATATCTTAATGATTGAAACAAATGGTTATTTTAAAAATATTTTCATTCATTTATTTCAGAAAGTGTCACTACATAGATATATATTCCAAAGGGTGTTCTTATTGCTTCATAACCAATATGGTATAGAGATTTTAAACAATAGTGTGTTTCTTCTATAAAATGTCTTTATATGTAGCATGATATTTAACCATCTAATTATCTCTTTTCATTTATTTTTTATACACAGGGTACTAATAATAGAACTCAAAAGGACCTAGAAAATGAAGTGGCAAACATTGGAGCACAAATTCACTCGTACACTGATAGAGAAGAAACAGCTTTCTATGCAAGATGCTTACCAAAAGACATAAATAAAGGTTTATTATTGTTATATTTATAAATATTGAAAATATATTGCTTAAGTAATAAGTTAAAATTTATTTTTCAGCTGGAAAAAATATTTATACTCCTTTTTTTTCATTTTAAAATATTGTATTTTTTATAGACATGCCATCTTTTTGTGGGAAAGAAATTAATAATGATACCCAAGTGATGTTTAATATTATTTGATTTAGTGTCTCGGGTGGAAAAAGGATATGTGCCCCTGGGATACCCAGCTATTTTCACTTTTTTAAAATTATGTTTTGTTTGTTTTCTCTTTTTTCACAAATCTAAATTACAGCTTTTTTTGTAACAGTTATTTATGTATATATTTAATTAATATACAATATTTTGTTGTTTTTTTAAAAAAAAATTCCATTAAACTACAAATAAATCACAATCTTGATTTAAAAATTTATTTAACAATAGTGTGTGTCATTCCTAATTTTCAATATTGTCCAATTTTATTGTTTGTTGTGTTATATCATCAAGAATAAGCACAATATAGTGATGTTCTAGGGATGCCTTTTATATCTGAGGTATAGACCTAGTGGATATGGTCACCAACTTGTGGCAGGTGTGTTAGGAGTTCAAGTCCTGATGCCACTGAAGAGTTACTGCATAAAAGAGGCTGATGCAAGTTAAATCTATTGAGCTCAAAGTCCTCCCGTTGATGTGGTGTAATTTGGATGGGATGGGGGGGGGGGGCTCAGGTGTCATCCTCATCACTTGACTGAGGATCATAATTATGAGGTCTGTTGCAAATAGCAGCATTAATAAACACCCACTCACTTGCTTCTATATATATATATTATTTTTATCTTATACTGCTAAATTTTAATTTTATTATGCAATAACTTTAAATATGTGTATATTTACCATGTTGTCAAAAGATTCCAGTACCAAAAAAAAAAATTATTCAACCAATCAAAGTTTTTTTTTTGTTTAAACAGTGATATTAAAATGAAGAATTCTGTAGAAATTAAATTTTAATTATTTATATTTTGTGTAAATAATTATTGAAAAAAAATCACATACATTTCTTTTATCTGATATTCTTGCATGTGCATAATGTTTTGCTTCTAAAATAAGAATTTGTTCTAGATAAATTTAAATTAGTATATTAGAGGGTCTTAATGTATTTTGTCATTACCTATAAAAATTTTAATTCAAATGTTTTGATAAGCAACTGTAATATATACAGATTATGAATTTTGGATCTTTGGCAATAAGTGTGGACTCGTTACCTGATAATTAAAAGCTGTTAATTCAATTTTTTTCCAAACATTTTTAATTAAGAAGTGATTGCCATTGAGATTTCCCACACGTCAGGTGGTGAGTTTGAAAATTTTAATTACAATAATGATATGGCTTAAAACTATCTAATCTTTCATTAAAATAACTATAATGTCATGTTAACAGAATAAAGCAATGTATTTCTTAAAAACTAACTATTTTACTTTAAAATCAGATAATTTTTTTTAAATGTAAATTATATTGCTTACCCCTACATTATGTTTTAATTTTGTGGATATATTGATATATATTTAAAAGTATATTCTGAAATAAATATTATGCAATTAAAATATAAATTATTACATAGTTACTTTGTAATCTGAAGTACATTTCTTTTATTTAGTTGTGGATATTTTGGCCGATGCTATAAATAATACAAAACTTGATGAACATCAAATTGAAGAGGAAAGAAGTGTGATTTTGAAGAAATTAAGTGAAGCTGAAAGTGATCTGAGATTAGTAACTTTTGATTACTTACACTTAACAGCATATCAAGGACTCCTCTTTCGCAAAGTGTGTTGGGGCCAACTGAAAACATCAAGTAAAATTTTCTTGCTTTATATTTTAAAAAGTCAGGTAAATGTCTGAAATTAATTGTATTTCTTATATGTCTTAGGAGTGCTTTTTCCAATATAATAAATCTCTTAATGTGTACTCTTTAAAAGACCTTTTTAAGTTTTCATGCATTTTCTAAAAAGTAACATCATGTTGTTGTTTTTTAAATATTTTTATTTTAGAAAAATTACAAAGGAAGATATAAAGTATTATGCCAGAAATAATTTTGTTGCTCCTCGAATGACTTTAGTTGGCTGTGGAGGTAAATATGTATATTTTGTTTGTACTTTTATTGCAACCTTTTAGTAATAATATTAAAGTTTTGATTAAAACCTTTTGTTTTGTTAAAAGTTCAACAAACTGACAAACAATTGCTATTTGCTTTTAACTGACAAACTATTGCTAAAAAGATATTTATGTATCTGTGGAAAAACAGTGGAGGCGATAGTATTTTGATCTAGAAAGAAATATTCAAATATTTCTCAAAAACATTATTTTTGTTTACAACCCTATGGATTACAAAAAAGTTTACTTCTTTTTTATTTTCAAGAAAATTATATTGATTTAAAGAAGGAGGAAGAAGGAAGCAAATGCAACCATTGATTAGTTAACTCTTAACACTCAGACATCCCATGAATTTAAAAGGAATTAATTAATTGAATTTGAAACTTTATAGGTATCTTTGTAAAATATTCTATAAAACATTTTTTGATAAAAAAAGTTATCAATTTTAAGTTTTCTTCCTGCTTCCCCCTCCCCCATTTTTGAGAAAATTCAAAGTGTCTCCTCACTTTGTCCATCACTTAGTGCAAATATGGTTTATTTTAACTATAAAGGTTGATTATTTCTCTTTATAAAATTTATTTTTGTTCATGGGATTCTATATATAATTTATAGTGTAAGTGTTAAATTTTTCCATTGGAAACAAAAAGTTTAATTACATTCTATTAATTACTAATCATTGATTGAATGTTATAATAGTTTATATTTTCTTTTGGAACAGATTTTAAACATGATGAACTTGTGAAACTAGCTGAGAAATATTTTAGTTCAGTACCCAATACATACACATCTGAAATACCTGTATTAAAACCTTGCAGATACACTGGCAGTGAGGTAATAAATTATACTAAAAAAAGAAAAATGTTCTTTCTGTTGCTAATGATATAATTAATTATTAATTGTATAGATGTCAGTTTTATTTTTGTAGTTTTGAATACTTTTAAATTGTTCTCGTTAGATTTTATGATTTGTAAAATGATTGACTTTAAATGCTGATTAATATCTTCACAGTTTAATGGTCACGTTTTACTACTTATTCATTCTCTTTCAAAAATTAACATTTACAATATTTTAACTAATGTTTGACTTTATAATTAATTAAATGCCATGCATTTTTATCACCTTTTTATGTATTGAAGAACATTGTGCAAAATCAAATCATTTTATCTGTGTAATTAATTGGATTGAAAATTATTAAATCACCCTCTTCTATGAAAACAGTTCCTCATAAATCAATTATGCTTTTAAATGAGCATACAGTTATCTAATTTGAAAATAAAAGATAAATATTTAATGATTCAGTTTGAGCCATGTACCTCTTTTAAAAACGTTTTTCCAAAATAAAGAAATGTTGTTTTAGGTAAAGCTATTAGTACTTAAACATAGTTTAAATGAAATTATCTATTTTTTCTAATGACGTGGAAGATGTCTTCAAAAAGTTAAATATTAATATAAAAATTACCTTTTTAAGAAGAAAAAATACTTTAGAGCAAAAAATTCCTTTGTTAGACTACTCACGTCATCAGACACAGAATAACCAAATATGTGTGCAATTACAATAAGGCTATAACACACTACATACATTTTTAACATCTGCCCAAGAGTGCAAATGCTAATTTTTACCACATTCTTTTTTTTTTTTTTCAATTGTACCAGTTAATGAAGTACTATAAATAATCCTAAAAAAATATATAAAGGCTATATTTAGGAAGATATTTGATTCCTTAATGGTCAGTAACTATAACAGCTCTTTCATCACTATAATATACAATTAACATCACCAGAAATTGCAAATTATAATAAATGGAACAAGTGTAAAATAAATATTTATATTCCAGATTCTTTAAAAAAAATTCTTGACAATTGTGTATTAGAGGCCGTTTGAAAATTATTGCATTGTAGTGTTAAAATTTTAAGAACTGAGAAAAAGAAATTGCTATTATATTGCTTGCCTTTTCAAATAATGAGTCTTTGAACCCTTATTAAAATTACCAAAAAAAGAATTTTGTTGGTGATGATATGTTATTTGAATTTATTATTTAGTACATATTATGAATTCGCATTTCACGCATCAATAATAGACACAGTGTAGAAATGTTATTGATATTGGTATAAAAATTTCAAAGGACTGATTACGTGAAGACTGATTTTATACAATTTGAGAAAAAAATTAAACCTTTTTTTGAGTCTTTTTAAACTTGAATTTATTTTGTGACATTCTTTCCTAAATATACTCTGGCACATTAAGCAACAAATGCATTTTTCTACATACAATCACGAAATTGTTGAAAAATACTTTTTGCGGTCAGTACAGTGAAAGGCAGCTCAGTAGTAAGATGATAAATATGAAAATATCTGTACTGACACCAGAGGTGACATCACAGCATGCAAACTTGTAGAATGTATGCTCTCAGTGCCTAGGCAACTTTAAAAAAAAGGAGGAAGAAGGACACATTTTCAGACATTCATTGCTAGTGAAAGTGAAATCGTATATTTATATTGGCTACAAGAAACCATCAGGATGCCTTTACACATGGCAGAATAATTGGCAAGTTTAATCAGTGGTGTAGTTTGATGAGTGATTCATGATCTTGGAAAGCCTTCCAAATGACAGATGCAGCTGCAAGAAAAATTGGCTGTAGTCGACCAAAGAAAAGAACAAGTAATAACCAGTATATTGTTCTGCAAGCTAAAGAGGCTGGAAATAGACATTGGACAGCATTGCTCAGCAGCTGTGTATGGCAGTCGAATAACAGTTATCACGTTCTACTCTAACCAGACATGAAAGTGGCCTACTTACCCATCGTTCTGAACATTTCACACCACAAGCCATCAGCAGCACTGCTTATAATGTGCATAGAACACAAAGACTGGACACCTCATCTATGGAATCACATTTGATTTACTGGCGAGTCATTTCAATCTAAGCAACAATTCTCAGTGCTAGTTGATATTGAGGGAAGATCTCTAACACCAAGGAAAAAGGCTGCTAGAGTGCATGTGAGGCATTGTATTGAATGAACAGAGCTCTATATTTTTGACAATGGCTCTCTTACCAGAAATTTTTACTGTGAGGAAATTCTCTTCCCACATGTGTATGTTCCGAAGTGCCAATGATCCAGACTTTATTTTTGTGGATGTCCACACATGATATCTGCTGTTGAGAAGTATAGGGTTGAAAGTTCATGAGGCATATAATTTCTTTTAAATAAACACCATTTAGGTACACGTAGAAGTCATTTTTTATGCTCAATTTTTTTCTTATTTTTGTAATTTATTTCTAATTTTGTGCAAATTTCTAACTTATTTTTGGTATTAAATTGTGTTACACATCAGAATCTGTGGTGTATGTGTAGTATATGACAGTCATTCGAATTTATAATGTCTAATAAACTAAGTATTATCAATTTTATTTTTCCTTAGATCCGTGATCGAGATGATTGGTTACCTTTTGCTCATGTTGCAATCGCTATTGACACCTGTGGGCATAATTCACCCGATATTTATCCATTAATGTTAGCACAAACTGTGAGTTTTATTTTAATATTTCAATTAATTTAAACCTATGTTAAATTTCTTTTCTTCACAAATGTCAGGTCTATAGATAATTTTATATTTTATTTTGAACACCTGTTATCCACTGCTATAACTTTTTAAGTCTAAAATGATCTTACCCCTTTCATAAATTTCTTATAAGCATTTCATTTCTATAAA
>BMAO01010275.1:67059-145106 GCA_019973975.1 Trichonephila clavata
AATGAAACTACACCTTCACTTCTCGCCTGCTTTTATTCTCACGTCATGTCCATTTGTTTGTAAAAAAACATTTGTTCGAAAAACTATCAACGGACACGGAAGCTATGGATGTGATTAAATGCTCATCAAAGTAATTTTCCTTCTGCCAAATCCGTTCTTCACTGATTGCATACGTACACATGCATTGCATACATTTTTACATATAAATGTTTCATATTTTACATATCCATGCCATTTTCTGTCGTTGAAAATAAAGATTATTGCTATTCTTCCTTCACCGGCATATTCAATGTTTTCTTCATTGTAGAAAAATATTGCTTAAAATATAACAAAGAAAATGACACCAAATTCTAATTAAATTGCTGTTAACATGTTGGTAATATTGTGAAGATAATGCTTCCTATTTATGAGAAACCTGAATGTACAATGTTTTTTTGAGTGTCACTGTTTTTTGCCTTATGGTCCCTATGACCGATAAGTACTCATCTGTTTTAAATGAAAAAAAATCAGAAATTTTTTTTAACAAAAAGGGGGCTATTTGCTGAAACTATGATGAGATGCACCCCTTGAACAGATTTTTCATCATGACTTAACTTTGCCTTCTGACAATCTTGCAAACCAGAAAACTGTATAATTTGTAATGGTTAATTTTTTAGCAACATGGTTTATTATTTGTTTCACTTAGTACTGTTGTTGGTTCTGGGCTATTTCAATGGGACCTGTTGTAGGTAGATTTTTTGGTTTTAGTTCATACTAATTAAATTTTTTTTAGTACTGAATTACATTTAATACTCTATATTAAATGTATTACAGAGATGTTAGATAGCATTCACCCACATACCTCATATAATACTAATTTAATTTTTTTTCCAGTTGAAAGTTCCTAATGTTTCTTATTTATGATAGCATTTAGTGAGAATCACTTTTCATCATTAATTTTTTCTTTCGGTTTATCTATTGCAAGTTATTTCACCCATAGCATAGCAGAAACTTACTACTGCTATCACATTTCTAATAATTTTTATTTATATTTGCATTCATTCATATCTATTTACTCTTTAGCATGCTAATTTTCTCTCTTACATTGAAATATTGGTTTTTGTTAAATTATTTATTTTTAGGCCAAATTGCAATTTGTTTAAAATTATTTATAATGTGAACATTCATTTGAAAAAAAATATTTTTAATTTTGGTTATACTACTTAATACCCCTAAAAAAAATATTTTGATTGCTATTATAGATGAATTTTGGTTTTTAAAACGTAATACGTGCGAAGAACGGGCATTTCAGCTAGTACTATATATACCTAAATTGTATTTACATGTTTAATGAAAACTGAAATTTATTATTTCCCAACTCCTTTGATTCTTTTTGTGTGTAAATTAATTTTACTCTCTTAAGTAGATTAAAAATGATTAACACATGTTTTTTTAAAAAGTTGAAACCATTAAGAAATTTCCACTAAACATTTTAATCTTTTCAGTAACCGATTTATGTTTAAAAACTGATAATTAAAATTGTAAAAAAATATTGTTTATTCACTTTTGTGAATTCTTAAGAGAAAATTAAATGCATAATTTTTCAATTATATTCCCAAATTTTCAAAATGAATGCAAAAATTTTAAATACCTATTAATAACAAGGATAGGAATTTTATTTCATGTAAATTATTCATTAAAAAGAAATTTATGAGTATTAACTAGTTTTTATCATTTTTCAGAGGAAGTGAACCATGTTACTGTAATAAAATAATTGTCTATTTCTAATTTTTTCAACAATGGACATATAGATATTTTGTGAATGTAGTGCATTCTTCATTTTATGCAAAGTAAATCATTAGTAAAATGATTGAAAATTAATTGTAAAAGGAGTTAATAGTTAAATACTTTCCAATTATCTGGACTGTTACAAAAAAAATTACTCTATTTTGTGAAATACTGAGAAAAATGTCTGTTTTTGCCAAGACCAAAAGTATTATTCAGTTCTTGAGTGATAAGCATTTTATAATGGTACACAGTGAATCAGTGTAACCTTTCAGACATTATATGGCTAGTGGTTCCTATCTGTATTGAATGGCTGTCTTTAAACATATTTGTTCTTTACTTTCTGTTCTTTACAGTAACTTTACTTCTAAATCAATGGTATTTATGGCATGTAAAATAGATATAGCATCTTGTGAAATGAATTTCATTTAGCATCCTTTATTTAGCCATTAATAACTTAATAATCAATATTTAAATTATAGAAATTGCTATTATTTCAAAAATAATTTTTATAAATCTAAAAGTAGAGAGAAAAATACATCAGTACCCAATTCAATGTATTTTATAGTATAGTTTAAATATTTTAGGTAATTTCTGAGGTGTGATTTTATAAAAAAAAAATTATGTAGGATGGTTTGAATACTTTCATTTATAGAAGATATCACTTTTTGTTTCTTACATAATGGATAAAATAAATTTATAATTTTAAAAGCATAACTTTTACAGTGTAAAAAACACTATATAGTGACTTTTTTTAAATAGAAAAAGTATAGTTAAAAAATAGATCAGACTGAGTTTATTTCATCTTTTTGAAAATAATTGAAATCAACATTGCTTATTACTTTTGAATGACCAAGATATATTAATGTAGTTACGTGACATAAAAATTTGCTTTATCAAAAATATAACTGAGCTTTTAAAAACACATAGAATCAATATGTAATTCAATAGAAATTGAATTCACCCTGCTTATTAATATTTTAAATTTGCAATATATGGTCAAGCATTATTGCATATTGAGGCAAAAGACGCCTCCATTTTTCTTTCAAAGCAGCAGCTAGTGAAAAAAAATCCTTTCTACTTTTTTAGATTTAATTCGTACAACAACCAATTTCCTTTCTTATAGATCATTTCTACAGCTTTGGAATATAACTAAATTGCTTGAATCACTTCCAAAAAATTCTGCAAACTCTCTCTGCACTTCTGGCCTCTTAACATTCCTTGTTTTCTGGGTCAATATAACCACTTAAACCAGAACTCGCATGTTAAAATTAATAGAACATGGTCCATTTTCAGCTGGTTTTTTTTCTTGGTGCAATTTAATACTAGTAAAAGCTTTCTCTTATACATCTTGTAATAATTTTATAACATGTATGGTTAATACAAAGGAGAATGCTAAGCAACAATGTTATTTTAAAATATTTATTTTAATAATTTTTGCTCTTAATTAAAATTAATAAACTTATGTTAAAATCTTTTTTTTTTTACAGGTCCAATTGAAGCTTTAACAGATTACTTGCGTGTTCGGGCAAATATGTACTGGCTAAGAGTGTAATTTTTTGTACAAAAATGAACTAGCTCTTACTATTTAAAGTTTCATAAATCCAATTCTGTATTTCAAACATTACTTACTTATTTCGTAAAATCAGTAAAAAAAATTGCTTTTCACTTTTTGGAATAGATACATTATGTACAGAAACTGGAAAAAATTTGTATAGGAACATATTTTCTAATTTATGATAGGAAGGAATCTTCTGATGATAAACAGGTACATAAATAAAGTAGAAATTTTATAAAACTTGGTTTTTTCAATTATTTATAATATTGTACTGCATGGAATATACATATACAATTTTTTGTTTCATTGTGTAATATTACACTTAATGTGTTCTCATGATACTGTATTTATGTGGGAGTGTCTAAATTTTATCAGCCATGTAATTAAAATATATGTTTACAGAAGGTCTAGTAGGTAAAAAATTAAGAGAATAAAGTATTAGCTTGGGTTATCAAGTGATGTGTTAACTACAATTAAACACCTTTCATTTTTATCAAAAAATTACAAAGGATGATCCATTTTCATTATTTATTTCGCACAAATTTCTCCAAGGTACATTTTAAAATTGAAATTATATATATAAACAAATATTGTACTTAAATATACAGTTTTATTCTTGTAGAATTTGATTTTAAAAAAGAATCAGTTCTGAAATTTCTATGGTAGACTATAAAGTAATTAAAGTTCCAAAAAAATCCAGCCCTTCTGAAGTTAATTTTGGTACATTTTACTTGTGTATCATTTTTTTTTCTCTTGTCCATTCAAATTTCTGATAATAGAATCATACTGCAATCTGTATTTTAATGTTATCCTCAATTAAATAAATTGTTTGTTTTCAGCTAATAACTTAATTTTTTTAAGAAATACACAGTCAGTGTAAGTAATTTAATGATTATTTAAATACCATAATTGATACATACAAACTGTTTTTATGTTAAGTGTTAGATATAAAACTGGAAAATAATGAAAACTACAATGAACAAACGTTTAACAGTACTGATTTGTACATGGAACAAACATGCATACATATATATGGCACGAATAAAAAGGATTTAAAAAAAAAATTGTCTCCACATTTTTTTTTAATATATGCCAGAAATCTACTTAAATATTTTTCTAATCTTACATCAATGAAGATTATAATACAGAACACATGAAAATTAAGATATATACATATATATACAAAATGATAAATTAAAGCATTTACATACAGATACAAGGTAAGAGAATTCAGATTAATATCAAGAGTATAGAATATATATAATATTTTAAAATGAGAAAATTATTTTGGTAGTTTTAAAATTTTATATAAAATAAAATTAGATGATTTGTCATAAGCAAATATGGATTTCTCGTGACTCTTTAGAATTATGTATATAAACCCTGCAGTACCTATAAAAAATAAAAATGCAATAGTTTGAATAAAATTCCATAAACACTTGAAATTATATTACATATGAAGAATAAGAAAGAGTATTACCTAATTCTGCCAGAAACTTATTGTTGGTTTCTGGATTTCGTATGGTTGAAGCAATATATGCACAAGCTGACTCTTTTATCAAAAGTATTTTTAATGCAAGTACAAGACTCCCAATCGTGTCTATGTCAAACACAATATCTGAAAAATTCAATAAAAATTTAGATACTGAATTCATAGAAAATACAATTAAGTTTGATTAAAAAGAGTCACCTTACCTGCCCCAAGAATTACATCAGGGTAGAATGAATGAGCTTCTTTTTCAGTTATATCTGACCAAAATAATTGATGTTGTTCAATTACAGGATTTTCAAGTTTATGGATGTTAATTTCGATATTTGAAGACAGAAGTTTCAACACTTCAGGGCTTTTATCAGTAAATATGTATTTGAGAGGATTACAAAATTTCAGAATAACTATTCCCAAAAGTCCAATTCCAGAGCCAAGTTCTAACACTATTCTGTGATAAAACAAAAATTATTCTTTGATAACAAATAATGCATGTTCCTTATATATATATATATATATATATATAAAATATTTCTTTTCTTAAAAGTTAGAAATTAATTTCAAAACATACTATCAGGCACTTTAAAAATTTGTAATAAAGAGATTAAAAGTATGATGAAGAACAATTCACTGTCTTTCAATCTCCAATTCTTAAAATAAAATGCCTTGTATTTAGAATCAATAATACCTCTAAGATACTTTTGAAGTTTCCTAATAGTCAATGGCCAGGCATTTGATAAATAGATACTTTTGAAGAAGCATAAAAGGCTAAATATTTGTTACTATTAATTATGCAACCAGATTTGTAAAGTTAATAAAAAAAAATTTGCACTGCTATTAAATAATTATAGTGTGGTTTTAGTCACCCTTCCTATTACCCATTCATGTGTTTGGTCAACTCTTTCAGAAAAAGCATCTGATGAGAAAATTACCACTAAAAACTTATTAGCCTCCAAAAAGAAAAAATACATAGTATGCCCCTTGGGAATAAAACTGATTAACAGTTAAAAGCACACAGTAAATGCATATAATCAAACTTATATAAACCCCAGGAAATTGCCAAATACTGAAACAGCTAATGGAACTGGGAAAGCACTAAATTAGGCATATCAGTAGATTGTGAATGCTGATTTGTAAAAATATAAATAACATTAGTTTCCTATATCTTGAAAGCAGTTTTACCATTAGAAATCAAAATTAAAATCAAACAATTAAAACTGATAGATCTTTTTGCCTTGAATTTTCAACATATTTAAAAGATTTCAATCCAAAGGGGGGGGGGGCAAAAATTAATTTCCCTCAATTGTTTGGCCATTAGATGATAAAATGAATAAATTTTAAAACTAAAGAAGTATTAAATCAAAGAGACATTTTTTTTTTGTCTCCACATAAATTTTAATTCCAGATCCTTATTACAGGCTTTTTGATTATTTTGAAACATGTCAAATGCACTAAGTATACAAATCTTCAAAAGTAGAATGTTTTTTTTTTTTTTTTAATCATGCTAACAAAGGTAGTTAAAAATTTATACATGATGGAAATTTTAGTTATGATCCATTAAAAATATCAATTTTACTTTCTTTCTTGTTTGTGTGAATGCATTTTTGTAATTCATCTAAATGTTTTAAGGGAATTTTACATCTAAAAAACTTTAAAATAAATGGAAAAAGTCAACATTTATATTTAGAGTGGACTTAATTACTAGTGAAATTGAATGGAAAATATCTGTTCCATTACCAATATGAAATTAAAAAATGCTTACTGTCTATCAAAATTTAATGGATTCCTTATGCACCATTCAGACATGTACTTTGCAGCCTATATTAAATAAAATCAATCAGAATAAATTTGAGAGAAAAGCCACTGTATATAATAAAAAATTTTAGTCTAAAAATTATGATAACAAACCTCCCATGTCTGAAGACCAGTTGTGTTTTTAACAACAATACAAGACTCTTCTTGAAGGGTTATTGTACAGAAACTGTCCTTTAAAAATGAAATTGAATTTAAAAATAAGCCATTACACATCTTGAAAAATAAAATTTCTTTAAAACAATACTGAGTTTCTGTTTATGTTTCATTAATAAAAATTTAATTTTTTAATTCATATTACTTGTATTAAATTTAAACTTCATATTTGCAATTCTTTTCACATTCTCAAAAAACCTTCATCCTTAATATATACATTTGGCTCCATGGTATAAATTGAGCGATTTATGCAAGCTCTAACACAAATTTCAGAATAGGCTGATCATAAGGCTGGCTCTTCATTAAATGTTCATTCAAGAATTCCAACATTGATATAATTTTTTATGTAATTTTCAGCTTGTGAAAAAATATTTACAGCATCAAGTCTCATTTAAGATGATTGAGTTTGCTTTATCAATAATCATGAAGTTTTTTTTACCTGAACTTTGTTTCTTATTCTCTTAAATGGTAGATCTCATTTTCTGCAAAATAAATGAACAATAATTCTATTACCTTGAGAGTGTTAGAATGTGTGATTGGAGTCTGTGGTGCACCTCGTTATCTGGCACCACCTCTTTATCTAGAACATCTCTTTAATGATATTTACCTCTGTCTAGTTTTTTTCTGGCCATTTCTTTTTCACCCCCAATATTATCCACAAAATGATGTTTATTTTTTTACTCTAAATCTTAAAAAGTTTATTTTTTTACTTCAAATCAAATTCGCTGTTGAGGATAAATAAAGGTGTGGGCTAAAATAGGATGCAATCAAAATATACTAATATATTTAAAATAAAACTACAGAATTTCTTCAATTTGAATAACAAATTTTATTCTTGTATTTTTAAAAGTTAATTTTAGATACTCAGCAGAAAAATTACTACATGTCAATTTAATTGCCTATTCACTTTTTGTACATTTAATTATTGTAGAAATAAACAAATTTTTATTTTCACAATATAATTTATAATAAATTATGTTATTACCTAATGAGATCATAGTTATAATTTTTAAAACTATTTCTGTGTGATACTATTACATTTGCTACAACCAAAAAAAGATCAAAGTGATAAATAAAATCATCTAAAGTACAAACTTACTATTTTATAAGAATGATAACTAATTCTGCCATCATCTGTTGTTGCTAAAATATCTGTATATGTTTTCATAAGTTCATCTGAATATTCAGAACCAAATTTTTCAACCTATGAGAATTATAATTGTACATAAAATAAATAGTACATAAAAGTATCAAAGTTAAAAATTTACTAGTCTAAAATGTCTGGAGATCTTTAACTCAAAATATTTAAAATTATTACTTTCCACACAATTGATATTTTCATTACAACTAACTAAATATTTTTAAGTTTGATCACAATGATTACAATTATTTTCTTAATAAATGCTCTTAACATTCATCAAAACAGATTATAACTTATTTTTCAAAACTCTAGGTCATGTTTTATACTATATATTTTTTATTTTATACAAAAATGAAACTAATATTAACAAAATGGTTTCCAATTGTACTTAACAATAGATAAAGATATTAGTTGAAAAATAATTTAGTTGTATAAATGTTAAAAATGATCATCTTACATAAAGCAAATGACAAATACAGTTTATGAAAAAAGAAATTAACTAGTAAGCATGCAATTTAACATTTTTTGCATAAATAATTAAATGGATATTATACTCAAAAAAATGAAAAAAGAAATTGCCAATATTATTTCCTTTTTAAGTTCAGCGAATATTTTTTAAAACTGTTTGTTAATTAAGAATCCAAGTAAAGATTTTTTGATTCAACAAGTTTGAAAAAAATTAAATACAGTGAAAATCATTTAACATGAAACTGAGGGGGACTGAAATACTTTTTCATGTTAATGAATATTGGGGGGGAATATTCAACAAAATTACTTTTATTGGAGTACATTTTATTTACATAGATATGTGTACATGCATGTATTTAATAAAAAACTGCTTAAACATTTATGCAATTTGCTCTCTCTTTTTTTTTTTTTTCAATCATTGTTGATAAAGTAGTTTGCAATACCAAATTCTTTACAGATTTCCATTTTTGATCAACAACTTTAAAAAGCTCCATCTTCAATTTTTAAGTGAAATAGAAATTTGTTTTATCCCTGAGCTCTTTGTCATTGGGCTCGTAAAAAAAATTATTCTAAAATAGAAAAAATAATGCGAACTAAACTCACTGATTTTATTCAAACTACAGTGTACTTGTCACTGATTTTCAAAGCCAACTAATGAGAGATGTTTTTGTGTCGTATTTGTAGGATGATTGTGAAAGTAGATTAGATAATCAAAATTGGCTTGTGTCACAGGCTATTCCAAGGGTATTTCAAAGCCAAGTTATCCTTTTTACAAAACATGTGAAACCCCCTCTCTTTCAAATCATGCTCCTCTAAAATTAAGCCAGCACAGCTGGTGCTTTCTGTATTGTGTTCATTCCCAGAAGGGAAATCTTTTTGTTAAGCAATTTTCATTCTGTGTTCAGAGAAGAAAAATGCATGAAAATACGTAGTAGTTTGTTGGGATTGTTGTATTATTTCGTGTTAATCAATATTTTGTCTTGAGCCTTTTCACATTAAACTTATTTCACTGTGTTTTATACTTTCTTTTCCAATATAAATTATATGTCAAGTAAACCAATGACTTTTACTATTTTAAGCGTTTCCATTTTAAATGCTGTAAAATGCACATTTTCTACACAAAAAAAAACAAGATCAAAACTTACGGGTGTGCATTATACAGCGTGTATAAAAATGATGGCTTTAAAAATAAAAAGAAATGAACATTAAAAAAAAAGTTAGACCTCTACATATTTTGAAACATTTTATTTATAAGAAATGAAACACCTTATTAACTTAAAGAGTTGTAATTCTAGATGTATACTATTTTTTCAAAAGTCTGAAATAATACTTTGAATAAGTGACCTCAAAACATATAAGAGCATTGTATACGTATATTTCAGGTTTCTTCATAAAAAGGGGGGGGAGGTGCACGTTATACAGCAAATATACCTTAAAATTAAAAAAATACAGCTTGAAAATATAGGTGTGCATTATACGCCAGATTTTACAGTATAGATATAAAGTAGTATAAAGAAAGAGAGATGTCCAATCTGTATCCGTTTCTTTATAACTCATTTTTATTTTCATGTAATAAGAGCTTAAGAATTCCAGAATTTTAACAGATACAGATAAACTATAGATAAATATTGATATTTCAGTATAGAATTAATAAATCAGTATGAAAAAATAAAAGTAGCATTTTGTTCAGAATATCGCAGACTTTAATACAACATATCACTTAAGAATTTCAATGCAAAATTAAATTTTTTTTAATTAATTTATATAAAAATTATACAATTACTTCTCTACAACTCAAACTCAGCTTGGGAACTCATGGAATCACAATTACTCACATAGCATATCTTTCTGCAAGGAAATTAACCTTGGCAGAGCAAAATATCATGGTTTAAACAAGATTTAAAACCATGTTTTGTGGGTTTAAATCAATACTTCAAACCATGATGTTAAAATCATATTCCAAGCTATATTCTTAATTTACCCCCTTCTTTCTTTTTTAATAATATTGTAGTAAAATACTATGAAGAGAAAAAAATCTTACATGAAAACAGAAACAAAAGCTTTCAATTATTTGCAAATAGTTTATGTTTTTGTATATTCTTCAAGAATGTTCGTCACAGCTAACATTGGTGTGGTGTGGAAATTAGGAGAGAGGGTGCTAGCTTAGGTGTGGTCATGGTCACTTGACCATGATTCAAAATTATGAGGTTCATCACCAAAAGCCCTTCAGTAGCTGAATAGTGAGATGTTAATATTCGCTCATGCACACAAACAACCAACATTTCATTTTTGGTTAATGTATAAATGTGATCAGTTCATGCTCAGCCTTGAGAACATCCTGATTTCTGGAAAAACAAATATAAGGATAGATCATATGGATGAAAGAAAATGCAGTTACCCCTTTGGTTTGCAACCCTACTGACAATACAAATGCAAACCCCTATTTTTTTAATCATATTTACAAGTTAACAAATCCATTTACTTCAGTTATATCAATAAATGTTACACACCTTTTCAAAATAAAACTTGTCAGCATTAGCTATAAAGGATACATTTTTTTTTTGTAAGTAATATTCTTCCAAAGATAAAATAACATTGTCGTGATCTTTTTTTTTTTTTGGAAGATATGTAAAATAATAGTATTGTGTATTAAATCTTATGATTTTACTACAAAACTTTTAAATATTATTTCTCCCAAATGACAATAATAAATGATTATTTTATTACTGTTATCTAATGCAGCAAGTATGAGCATGTTAAAGTGTGTCTTTGTTTGGAAATCCTGGTTTCTTACTACATGCTGCCAATATACAATTAATACTTCAGTTCAAATTTTTTTTTATATTTTATAAAGAAAAATATTCATTTTATTTAAATAAAAAAAAAAAATTAAGAATTTTTTTTGAAAAATTTGTTTAAAAATTCCTTAAACAAATAATATAATATACATAAATACTGGAGCCAGTGAAACTCTGGAGATACATATATAACACTATTTTTAAATAGTTTGATTTTGAATTACTATCTTTTTTTCTTTCACTATCTGAGAATCAAACAAATGTATGTATTTATATATATTTTTTTTACCTATGATTTTTTTTAAATTCTATGTTTAAAAATTTTGCAGTATGTTTATCAAAGAAAGTAATTCTAGGGAGGTTTTTGAAAATTTTTATTTATATTGTTTTATAATTATTGATAGATTGATGAGGGGTGTGAAACAACAGAGACTAATTATTTTATAATTCTAAAATTTTGAAACTTAAGAAAAGAACAAAATGTTATGCATCATTTTAGCCCATTCATTAAAATCCATTAAAAACCAGGAAACTTTTATTTTTAAAATAATTTAATTCTCTGGACTTATTTATTTGAATTTATACATAGTCATCTCAGATCAAAATTGCCCATTTATCTTTATTTATTTATATCCATTTCAAATCTTTACAACTCAATAACGACAACAGATGGAACATTAATATTTTAATTTCAACTTGCACTTGGTTATTAAACAAATGTAGCAAATCACAAGAATACTAAATGACACAAGAAGTAAAAAAATATTTTAAAATTAGTTTATTTGAAATGGAATACCCTATAATATTTAAAGATAGGTTTTTCTTTCTTTCAAATACATATTTGTACAAAATTTTGATTTTATTACTTACATTGATACTATTAATATTGAAATTTAATGATCATATTCAAGGTAAAGAAGAAAACTTAAACATTATGTGTGACATTAGAAGAAAAGTTTTAGTTTGAAACTTTGATAATTTTCTTGGATTTTTCTTTCTTAATTAAGGTACTTATGCCAATTTTATTTTAAAAAATCTACTTTAAGATTTTAAATGCAACTATACTATATTGTTTGAATTAATTGGGACAAAAAAAATTTTGTTGTGCGAGTTTGTATGTGATTAACAATTATGTTCCTAACCTCCCTTAAACCAGTTATATACGCCCAGAAGTAATGTGACGGATCAACCTTGACTAAAATTTACTCATTTGATTGGTTTTAGTACACATGTAGTTCAGTTGTGAGCCTTTCAGTGTGGTAGCTGGTGGTTATAATTTTGCGTTCCATGTAACACGTGTTACTTTTGCTTGTTCAGAGAATGATATTACTCCAAGGAAGCATTCTATGATAATCACTCTAAATGAACACACTTCTATGACTGTGAGAGAGAAAGCTACGGTAGTTGGTGTGGGCAAATCAAGTGTCTTAAGAATTTTAAGAACATATCAAGATCCCTGATCATCACCTCCAAAAAGAAAAGGAAAATGTGGGCTCAAATGGAAAATTACTCCAAGAACTGATAAAATTCTAATAAGAAATAGCAAAATAAATCAAAGTAAGACAAGCACAGACCTTTGAAGGGATTTATTGTATTACAGTGCTGAAGTGAATACAACTTAATGGAAAAGGGTTTTGGAAGTTAGCCATAAGGCATCAAGACCAAAGAAAAAGCAATTTCAAACTCAGTAAAAAGTGAAAAAACATTTAGCATAAACTAAAAATAGAAGAAGGTGATTTTTAGTGATGAAACACATTTATTTGAGCAGGGATACAAATTAAGTGTAGTTAGACAAAGTGAAGTTGAAACTCTGCTGCCAGATCATATCCGACAGACTGTAAAACACCCTTCTAAACAGATGTTTTGAGTTTTTTTCACAACAAATGGCACTGGAATCTTAGTTCCTTTTAAAAGCATGATGAATTATGTCAAACACATTGAAATATTATGCAGTAGAATTGTTCTATTCAAGCAAACATTTGACAGAACATTTCAGCATGATTTGGCTTCTTGTCACAATTCAATATTGGTCCAGACTTTTATGCAGGAAAATAAAATAAAAGTGCTTGATTGGCCTGGTAATTCACTAGACCAAACTCCTATTGAGAATTGATGACATATTTTCAAGAATCATTGAGCTAAGATGAGTTGCACGACAACAGAACAAATGATAAAAAGTGATATACAAGTGTGGTTCCACAATGAAGTTTAGAAAATGTGCACTGCACTAGTGGAGTCAATACCACGACTAGTTGAAGAGGTCATTTTTGCTTTAGGAGGACATACTTCGTACTAATATAGAGATTTTTCTGTCTGCTTAAGATAGGTAATGATTAAAAGCTAGGGTTTTAGAAAAAATCGTTTTTTACCCTTTTCCCAATTAAATCAAACAGTTTAGTCTGTTAATTTTAGATAATATATCTTTTCCGAATATTATATGCTATAAAACAATACAAGTTATTGGGACATTAAATAAACAGACAGAATGAACATAGATACAGCATTTTGAACTAATATTTGCACATTTTCTCTTAATAGGAGGAGTAGAATTTTCTTACATATTATATTGTGTAAATGTTTTTAGTAAAAAAATTATTAACTTCAACACAAATATATTCTGCCTTTAAATGTAAAGAAGACACACTAGCTTTAGTGCTTAATTTATTTTTTACAAATCATTTTTCAAAAACTGAACTCACTTTAATATAACTGTACTTTGTGTCATAGACATGGGAGAAATATTCTCAACAGAAAGAATCTTTCTACAGATGATCCATGATTACATGTTAATGATGTAAGGTAACAAAAAACAAAAGAGCTAGTAATTTCTGATACATATTTGTGATAGAAAAACTCATCATAATTATAAATGATATATTTATATCAAATAGCTTACTTACACTTTCATGCAGGCATCGAAGAAAAAATTTCTGATACGATAAAGGAGGAGCATGTTGCGTACATATCGGATTTTTGATAGTAATTTTCAATATTCGTTCTTGAACATCAATATTCAACTTTTGCAATGCCTGAAATAATTCGAAACTTAATCAACAAATTGATGCTTCATGACCGAAAATTTTTTTATCCTTATCGTATAAAATACATACAACTACAAAAACAACCCCCAATCAAGTACATATTTAACATCATAATTTTTTTTAATTTTCTAATCATCGAAACAACAATGCAACTCACTGGATTTTCAAAACAAGATAATATCTGATTCTTATTTTTCGTAACTGAGAGAAAATTTTTTTCAATTTGATCTAAAATCCTCCACATTTTCCAAATATTACCGGCTATTTAATAAAACTGAAGTTTTGCGTATTCTTTTGTTAAATCCTGGAACTAAGAAAATGAATTAATTATTGAATAGTCACAGGTATATTAATCGTGCATCACAACGAAGAAACCTTTTATCTTTTGGTTTCTCTAAAGATTCCGGTCAGGCTAGCTCTACTATAAATTACAAATACGTGTTGTCAAAAAAGCCGGGGGCCATATGGTACCATCAGGTAGTTTCGCTGATTTCTCAATAAAATCTCGTCAGCGATCTGCGCATGCTCCGAGTACACTTTTGTTCCCCTCCCCTTCGATGGATAATATCTGAACTGAATGATTTTTGTTAGAACACACGGGTACTCTCTCTCTCTCTCTACTCTCTGGAACTGGGTTTAGTAGAAGCACTTCTTTCGGCCCTTCATCTCCAATCAGTAACGTGCACCCCCACATCGTGCGGGGCCCAAATGTTCTGTTTTACGCCACTGTCTCCAATCATGAGATTTTAGATGACTTTAAAACTCTTTCGTATTACCCTTACTAGTTATTTTATTTTAAGTTAGTTAAATATAATTATTGTTGGTAAAAATTAAATTTGTCTGTTAAAAATTACTTGTGTAGGGAGAATGCAAATTTCGATGGGGGAAAAAAGAAACAAGTCTTACAGTAGTCGCATATGATGTGTAACATCTGACTTGTTATCATGATAAATACGCAATAGTGACTTTAATCCTGAAAGAAATGAATTGGTTATGACTAAAAATAATTTTCTATCGAATAATTATATCTTTAATGAAAATTTTATTTAATTAACACAAGGAGTAATGCAGTTTTTTATCAAAAATTTTTGTTATTGTTCAATTTGGGGAAGAGCGGAGACAATAGATTTATGAAAACTAAAGTATGACACATAAACTTGTAATTTCAAGGTATTTAAAAATTGTTGAAAAACGGCGTCAATAACAGTACCACTGTTAGTTGTCGAAACATTTCGATTAATGTTCATTTCGAGCTTGAGTTCATCTTTCAAAAAAGCTATGAGCGGCTCAGCTTCTGGCAAACTGAAGTTAACGTTAAAATCACCACTCAAAATCATGGGAAGCGAGTGATAGTTTTTTTTAAAAAAAAAAAAAGAGCAGAACCACCTTCGGTATACGGTAAAAGTACAAAATGCAGGAAATCTTTAACTTTTAACTGTTTGATTCGGAGAAATGTATGCGACCACCAAAATGACAAGACTTGCTGGTATGTGCGGTAGGTGGGCGTCTTAATTGCTACTACAGTTGGACCCCGAGACGAGGCTAGCGAAGAGACACCCCTAAAGCGTAATTGGTCAAATCAAACAGCGCGCGCTTCCCCCGACTTCCTGTTACGCATTTCCGTCCCTTTTCACGAAATCACTCCAACAAATATCCAGCAACCGAGAGTAAAGATGTTACACATCAAAAACCATGACTAATGAAAGGATGAAGGCCATGATGGATGAAAATGCGATAGAAAGGCCACGATAGACGGGGGTGGTCCCTATCGCGAACCGGTGACTACCGTTATGTCTCAGTCTAGTCGCAGGCTCGATCCATGAAAACCAGACGTCTTCCAGACCTGCAGAAAGACTGATGCACGTTAAATCTATTGAGGAAGAAAGTTTTCTCGTGGTTTCAAGTTTAGAGAGTGAAATGCAAAAAGAGAATGAAAAAATTTTGCGCCAAATCCACTTTTCTAGTTTAGTGAAAAGAAACGGTGTGTACCAATCATGAAAAAATGATCCACTGCGAGAAAACTTTGTCCGAGTTATAATACTTCGTTTTTCCGATATCCAGTGTTTCTGAAAAAACAATGTTTTCTGAAAATATTTATGATGTTCAGCAACAGTTTGAATGATCTCGAAATCAAGGGTAAGGCACTTGGTGAACTCATCTAAATTTCATTATTTATACATTTATTTGCAAAGACATGAACTGAAACCATTTGAATACAAAGGTAAATTGTCGATCTCTTTTAAAATCTTTTTATTCCAAATAATATATGTAAAAAATATCGCTAAAATAGAGCGAATGACCTGTGGTAAACCCGACCGTGTGTCCCGTACAGAATATGGCAACCCCTTATATAGTTTTGAGAATCTGGCCTGGCGGACGCAGAGAGATGTAAACACACTAAGTCGATGTGTGGCGAGCACGGCAATAAATTAATATAGTACGGGAAATATTGCCTCTTTTCACCATAGTGGTGACCCCGTATCTTCACGCAAAACTTTTACCTTGCGAATAGTATTTTACCAAATCGATGGTGATAAAAAAAACATCGTCATCTATTAAATTTAAAATAAGGACTCAATTCCTTTGTCCATAGATCTGTGTATCTACTCCCTTGGTTTCGATTTCGTGTGTGGCACTCATCTTCAACTGCAAATGTATTACAAATAAGTGGATCTTTTTTCTCTGTTTCATTTTTCTGTGCTTTTAATTTAACTTGAATAGTTTTATCAATTTCATATTTTATTTTATTCTTTCATCTTTAAGGCTAAAATTAATTAATTGCATATAATAATTTCTGATGTAATAAAATTCTTGTGATACAAGTTAAAAATATCATGTATACTATGGATGAAAATGCCAAAATCTAATTAACTATAATAATACTGATTATTATAGCGCTTTATTATTGAATGTATATCTATTTTATTGTTTGTTTAGTAATTTTGTTCTAAAACCTTGCACAATATCGTAAGTAAATGCTGTAAAAATACCAGTATATAATAGATCCGATCCCACCTTGTGGTTTGTTATGTGTGAGAGTACATTCGCTTTAGCAACCCCAAAACCAATAACTGAGTCTTTAACTAAGTACACACACACACAATTACATAGTAGCTCATCTCCCTCCCGACACCGCGTCTTTAGTTCGCGATATCCTCATGCACCCAGATGCCACTGATCCCTACGCGCAAATAAAAAACGAGCTCATAAATCGTTCAGGAGAATCGTCCCAGCAGGAGATTCGGAAACTCCTTTCGGGGGGGAAATTAGGTTCTCGAAAACCTTCTGAACTACTGCGTAACATGAAACGGCGCGCAGAATCTTTCAATGTTGACGATAAACTGATGTTATTTCTGCAGCGTTTGCTGTCTTCGGTTCAAACAATTTTAGCTGCTGTTTCTGACCTCACGTTAGACAAACCCGCCGACATTGCGGAATAAATTCTCGAAGTCTCGCCATCTCCTATTGAAACTTTTTCTGTTTCAAATGAAAAGGAACAGTCCTTAGAATCTAAACTGTTTCGTGAAATTGAAAAATTAAATAAAATAATTGATCGCCTTTCAATCTTTCGTGGTCGCTCTCGATACCGTCGGAACGAAAATTCCCGTGAAAGAAGCATCTCAAATAAGCGTAATTTTTCGATTTCCTGGTTCCACAGGAGTTTCGGGAAAAAAATGTAGAGAAGAAAACTGCGTTAAACCATGTACATGGCAGGAAAACGAAGCCAGCAAAGAATAATGCGACTTATTCTTTGCCCAAGGAATCACGTCGCCTGTTCATTCGAGACCCGGACAACAAATATTTCCTTTCTGGTCGACATTGGCTCTAACGTGTCTTTAATTCCTGCTAATGTCTATCAGAAAAGAAATGCTTCACAACAAACCCTTTTTGCCGCAAATTCATCCTCCATTAACGTATATGGTCAGAAAACATTAAACTTAAATTTTAATTTACGAAGAGATTTTATGTGGACCTTTCTGATTGCAGATGTAAGTACACCAATTGTTGGTGCAGATTTCCTCCATTATTTTGAATTGGTGCCAAATCTCAGACACAAATGTCTTAGCTAACAAAAACAAAACAAAACAAAATTACAATCAGTAGGCCATTTAAAACATGCTAATATCCATTCTGTTCAAATTTCTATTTCTAAAGATACGATTTATCATAAACTTTTAAAAGAATTTCCCACTATCACAAAATTGCCTAATCCAAATCAACCAGTGAAACATAACACTGTTCACCATATAATAACAAAAGGTCCGCCTGTGGTGGCAAAACCCCGAAGGCTGGCACCAGATCGCCTAAAAATTGCAAAAACAGAATTTCAAAACATTAGGCATCTGGGGCATTTACGACCTTGGAAAAGTAACTACGCTTCCCCACTTCGTATGGTTCCTAAGAAAGGTACTTTAGATTGGAGACCTGTTGGCGATTATTGAGCGTTAAATTATCAAATATTTAAAGATAAATACCCTATTCCTTATATTGCTGATTTTACAGCTGAATTACATGGCTCAAAAGTTTTTAGTCGAATTGATCTAGTAAAAGCCTATCATCAAATTCCTATTCACCCAGATAATATGCACAAAACGGCAATTTGCATTCCGTTTGGTTTATTTGAGAGTACACGAATGCAATTCGGATTGTGTAACGCATCCGCAACGTTTCAACGTTTTATAGATGAAGTCACTCGTGGCTTACCTGGAATTTACGCTTTTGTCGATGACATTTTAATTGCATCTAAAAATCCCCAGGAACATTATCAACATTTAAAAAACCTATTTTCAAAACTAGATTATGGTTTATGCATTAATGTTTCTAAATGCATATTTGGTGCATCATTAATAGACTTTTTAGGTTTCAATCTTTCAGAAAACGAAATTAAGCCTCTACCTGATAAAGTAAAATGTATTCTAGATTTTCCTAAACCAGACACAGTAACACAATTACGTAGATTTTTGGGCATGTTTAACTTTTATAGATATTTTATACCAATAGCCGCACATATACTTGCTCCCATTGTTCAGTTTCTAGAAGGACATACAAACCAAAAGGAATCTCATTCCTTTCATCCGAAATCGCAAATCATCCGAACCATTAAAATGGAATGAAAACCCAGAACAACCTTTTCTTGCAGCGAAAAACGCCTATGTGGCAGAAGCTACCCTTTTAAGACATCCTATTCCAGGGGCTCAATTGAGCTTATGGGTGGACGCTTCAGATATTGTTATTGGAGGAACTTTATCCCAATTATCACAGGGGAAATGGGAACCAATAGACTTTTTCTTCATGAAATTTAACAAAAGTCAGCAAAAGTGGTCAACTTATGATAGGGAACTATTTTCAATTTATTCGGCTATAAGAAAATACAAACATATGTTAGAAGGCAGAAACTTCTCAATATACACTGACCAAACGCCCCTAATTTATGCTTTTAAACAAAATCCAAATAAATGTTCTCCTCGACAACAACGCCACTTAGATTTAATTTCCCAATATTCTACTGACATTCGGCATGTGCAAGGTTCAGAGAACACAGTCGCTGATGCTCTTTCCAGAATCGAAATTGATTCCATTACCAATTCTCCAAATAAAAATTTTAAAGAATTTTCGTTAGCACAGAAAAATGATCCAGAAGTTCAAAAATTTCTGCAGAATAATAAATCATCTCTTAAATTAGAGCTAAAACCATGCCAAACCACAGATTGCATTTGCTTTGCGATACTTCAACAGGAGTTCCACGTCCTTTCGTCCCTGCATCGTTTCGAAGAAGAACAATATTCAACTATCTTCATAATCTTGCACATCCAGAGATAGCAGCTTCTACAAAACTCATCTGCTCTCGCTACATATGGCCTGGCATGAAAAGCCAAATAAAGCAATGGGTTCGGTGTTGTGAATCGTGTCAAAAGTCGAAAATCCAAAGGCACACCAAAACACCTCTGGGAACGTTCTCACTTCCTGACGCTAGATTCACTCACATTTACATAGATATTGTAGGTCCCTTGCCACCATCTGAAGGTCATCATTATCTTCTTACGATAATCGACCGCTTCTCCAGATGGCCAGAAGCAATCCCTATTCCAGACATGCAAAGGAAAACCGTTTGCCGTGCAATTTTTGACACTTGGATCTCTCGTTTTGGTTGCCCATCTATAATCACCTCTGATCAAGGAACCCAGATACGTTCATCAATCTATGCTGAATTTACGCGCATGCTGGGAACTCAAAAGATCAAAACTACTACATATCATCCAATTTCAAATGCAATTGTAGAACGTTTTCATCGGCAATTAAAGCCCATGAGAAAGACAGATGGTCTGAAATAGTCCCCATCATCCTTCTCGGCATTAGAACAGCAATTAAAGAAGATCTGCAATCTTCTTGTGCTGAAATTGTTTATGGAACAAACCTACGTCTTTCTAGTGACATGATTGATGTGTCAAACATTCCTTTTTGTGACAATAATTTCATCACTAATCTTCGTAACAGAATGCAACAACTGAATCCTGTTGCAACATCTGCTCTCTGCACTGATCGATTCTACATCCATCCTTCACTAAAATCATCATCTCATATATTTTTAAGAATTGATCGTGTACAACCACCTTTACATCAACCGTATACTGGACCACATAAAGTTCTATCCAGAACAGACAAAACTATCCCCATTGACGTTAATGGTCGAAAAACTAAAGTTTCTCTAGATCGCCAAACCCGCACATCTTCTCTCAGAAACTGTGTGTGAAACTCCACCTTCAGTGAGCAAAAGTGTAAAAGATGATAAAATATCTACTAACAAAAAACCAATATATACCACAAAATCAGGAAGCCATGTACATTTTCCAAAACAAAACAAAAAACTAGCCACTTATGTTACATAATTTTTTTCTCCTTCTAGTAGAACTTTCAGTTGGAATTTTTTTTGTATTATATTTGTATATATCTCATTTATATGTTCTATTTTTTGTGTGTGTATATATATCATATTCAAATTGTTAATGTATTTCTACCAGTACGAATTCTCAAAAAAAAGAGGGGGGAGAAAGAAATTAATGTTTATAAAATTTTAAAAATTAATGTCGTTCCCTTAGGTTGTTACCCTTAGTCACTAGGGAGATACTCTGTGGTAAACCCGGCCATGGATCCCGTACAGAATATGGCAACCCCTCATATAGTTTTGAGAATCTGGCCTAGCGGACGCAGAGAGATGTAAGCCCACTAAGCCGATGTATGGCGAGTACCGCAATAAATTAATATAGTACGAGAAATATTGCCTCTTTTCCCCATAGACCCTTTCAGCCTCGTACCAATTCTTAGTTCTTACATCCCCCGGGTAAACAAAAATACAAACACCTTATAATTTAAATAACCCCATCTATTGGCCCATACATGAACCCTAACATACCCCACTCTTCATGTCGATCTCTTTTCAAATCGTTTTATTCCAAATAATATGTATAAAAAATATCGCTAACATAGAGCGAATGTCCCTTTCAGCCTCGTACCAATTCTTTGTTCTTACATTCTTCCGGGTAAACAAGAATGCACACACTTTATAATTTAAATAACGCCAACTAGTGGGATACATGAACCGTTAACATAAATCTTAGAATTATGTGTTACGTATCAATTTAATTTTCTGCCAGTTTTACGGAAAATTATTATTTATAATTCTGAAGAAATTCACTAACAAAGGCATTGTATATGGCTTATTAATATGGTCGATGCAGAATATTTATCTAAACGTTATTGGTATTTTGATGTTTATACAAAAAGTTTTTTGGCATTTTATGTGAAACACTATCAAAATAAACCATTTAAAAAAATAAAAGATATATTTATAAAGAAAACTCCTAACTGTTCGGAAAGTACATTAAAGTTTATTACCGAAAGAAATTTTGGGCTTCAGCGTTATCTTTTTTTTTTTCTTCTCCAGTTTAGTAGAAAAAAGCATAAATATGAAAGGAAAATGGATTATTCTTTCCTAAAGAGTTCTAGATTAACAATCATTTAAGAAGTTTCATTATCTCTTAATACACAAAATGTATTTTATTTGTCTCACCTAAATAAAAGTTTATTTCTTGATTCTCATCTAGGTACTAAAAATCACCACTCGTAATTTTTTAAATAATTTAAGACTTTACTGAAATATCACTTCAATTACATTTATTCCGCAGATGATTTATTGTATAAATCAATTTCTTCATTCTGGGTTTATTAATGTTTATTTTTGAATCCAAATTTGTAGGAGGGTTATCTAATAGAGTTATAATGCTGAGAATATTTCTCAATGTATCATAAGTAAAGTTAGCTGTGAGACACTGTCAATTTAAGCTTATTTTGGGCCCTGGGTGCAAAAGATCTATGGCACCCTTGGCATTGGCGGATGGAAGTTTATAACCAGAAAATATGGTCAAGTCCAGCTTATCCAAGCCCTTCTGTTCTCCGGGCCCCTGGGCACCCGGGAAACAGAAGGGCCAGTGGATAAACTGGCCCTGCTGTGAGAGAAGCTTCTCTAAACTGAAAACGATTTAAAATTATTTAAGATCTTCAATGCCAAGTAGAGAATTACAAATCTAGTTATTCGCCAAACGAATAAGTGGTACAAACGAATTGAATGTTGGCGAATGTATTAAAGTATTAGTGGATAATTGTTTTGGCTCAAGAGCCGCATTGTGGTAGCGGTGGGCCATACCTTTTTAAAAGGATTACATTCCTTTTTTTTTTCTCAGACAAGGTAAAAATTATACCATAAAAATCAATAAATATAAGTTAAATAAAATAGTGGCTGTTTTATTCAATTTATTTATTGTGCTAATTTCATACCTATAGCTAAAAGCGCATTTAATTTTAGAATCATTTTAATGAGACAAATATACCCTATCATACATTTCTAAAAAATATTTTAATATCAAGGGTGCGATTTTTTGTGGAAATTCTCATCACAGCCTACAAGTTAATGACAGCCAATTTGCATCAATATTTCTTTTTGTTGATCTGAATGTAAGAAAAACTTTTCTCGCAAATATATGTTGACCCAATTATAGGGAACATTTTCTGTATATATGGGCTTACTAGTTTAGCTATTGACTTTTTGCGAGCCACATACTTCCCCCTCCTGCTAAAAGAGTTTGCGTTGCAACAAAAAAACAGGCAGAATAAAATTTTAGTTCATGGAAAACGTTTTATTTTGCTTCAGTTTGAAATAGTAACAGAGTATCACATATCTGTTTGTTTAGTTGCGAAAATACGTGGGGTATGCATATTTGGGGCTACCAGAAAAAAAGCCACGCTATGTCAATGTGCGGCTTAGAAAATTATTTTCATTTCTAATGCGATATAACATCTCCACAACAAATGCAACATGTTTTGGTTCATCATTCAGACTGTTTCTGCACAGTTTGAATTTTGTACGACTAAGTGCAAACCCAACATTAACGCGCTCAAGAGTATGTGTGCCATGCAAGGAAAATAAAAATTGTCAAAGTCCAAGAGCTTATTAGCCAATTTCGCCCAATATCACTTATGAATCGCTCTAGTAAGTTTTTAAAAAATTTTCACAATAGGATTATTAAGAACATTTGATTCCGAAGCTCTGCATTATAAATCTGTTTTACAAAAAATGGAATTGTGTGGGATTTGTCTCTCCAGTAAATTAAACTATTTCTGGATTTAAACGAAATTATTCCTCAACATCCGAGTTCAAATATGTAAGTTTTATCTGCATAATTTAGTAAGTCTGCATAATTTACAATATAAAAAAATACCAAAATACCTAGCCGATGTACCCCCGTCTCCACAAAAACCATATGCACCATGTTTCACTGTTCCAACTAAATTCTTAGGATTCGTTCCTCGGTCTTCATTTTTCTTCTCCAAATTATCATACTCCTGTCTGAACCAAAAATGGTGAATTTGGTCAACCAATTTGCTGTCAATGTTGAATTTTCTGAAACTTAAAAAATTCCGGTATATTATAATTTTTATTATTCGAAAATATAAAGTTTTTTTTTTAGGAAATCGCATATGTACGTACACTTTTAAGATCCACAGTATATATTTTTATTTTTAACGAATTTTAAAAATAAAAAATAGGTTTTACTATTTAGAGATTCAAATGAGGTTTATGGGGGAAATGTTGATTTTTTCCCTTTCAGTATGTCAATAACTCCAACACTTAAGTGGACTCAAGAGTCTCTAGCACAATAACACTTATTGCTCATGACACAATCACGACACAGTTTTCTTGTGGACTGGCGTTTATTAATTACTCATAACATCTTTTTTTTTTTTTACATTTACATCGGAATTGCAGGGCATGCGCAGTTCAGGCAGCGCAATTGGGATTGCGCAAGCACAGTTCGTTCATGCATTACTACATACACAATAACACACACTACTTTCTTAATTACACAGGTAGCGCTTCGTATGCCGTGAACTGACATACTGCCCCACATTGCACTGGTTACACCATGCAATCACTGTATTAGTTACTTACACAAAATATATTTAAATTGCTCATCACTCAAATTGCACAAAAGACACTTAAAGAAAAATGCACTGTATTAATTGAAAATAAAAAACAATTCACTTCAATTAATTAAAACACACAAAAAATGAATTTTATCAGCAGTACTTAATCACTTGGCATTGGCAAAACACAAACTTTAGATATGGCTCTTTTACAAGTACTAAATTGCGTTTTTACTTTAACTAACCGAATTTTGTTATCGTCTCCTAAATATATATAAACCTGAATAATTCTTCCTAATAACCACTTGTATGGTGGCAAATTCTCTTCAATTAAGAGCACTAAATCTCCAACTTTTACATTATTTTTTTCGAACATCCATCTGTTCCTTTGTTGCATTTGGTTAAGATAATTGCGATGCCAAAATTTCCACATTAATTGCACTATTCTAGTAGTTTTTCCCATTTCTTAAGGTAACTCTCCTTTATATTTATTAAGTTGGGCTCATCAATAGAATTCAAGGATCTATTAATCTAGAAGTGAGCGGGAGTAAGAACTTCAAAATCATTCTCATTAGCAGACAAGGGGCAAAGAGGTCGAGAATTTAACATACCCTCGATTTGAACTATCACGGTTAAAAATTCCTCATAAGTCAAATTTATTCCCCTCATAACCCTTTTTAGATGATATTTAAAGGATTTAATAGCAGCCTCCCATAGACCACCAAAGTTGGGTGATCTAGGGGGTATAAACTTCCACTTAATACCTTTTGCCGTTAAGTATTTAGCTAATTGATCATCTGGTTTGCTAACCATTTTATAAAGTTTTTTAATTCCCTATTAGGTCCTACAAAATTCTTGGCGTTGTCAGAAAATAATTTTGCACATTTCCTTCTTCGAGCCATAAATATTTTCAATGTCGCAATAAATGCATCGAAAGTTAAATCAGACACTACTTCGATGTGTACAGCTTTAAACACAAAACATTTTTTTTTCAATGGGGCTGCGCATTGGTATTTTAAACCTTTGCAGAACCTAGTACACTGCTGGCCACAGTAAATGCAACACCTTGAAGGAAGCACGCAAATAACATGAAATTTACAACATGCATTAGCAGAGGTGAGATATGCAAATGATTAGAATTTCAGCGCAGACACACATCACGCACGCCTGTGGCGCCACCTCAAAGCGCTATTTAAGGCTTGGAGATTTCGATGATTTCAAGTTCGGCAATTGTGTTCTTCTTGTGGTTTTTTCAAAAAACGATCAGTTATGTCTCGTAGAAAACAGCGATCAGCTTTTGATCAAGTATCCGAGTTCGACAGAGGAAGGATAGTGGCCTACCGAGATTGTGGATTATCTTTCAGGGAAATCGGTAGTCGTGTTGGACGAAACCAAACAACTGTAATGCGGATATGTGACCGTTGGATGCAGGAGGGTACGACAGACCGACGTGATCGATCGCATCCACCTCAGTGCACCACTTCACGTGAGGACAGGCCAATTGTGCGCATGGAAGTGACGGATCGCTCAGTCACATCACGAGCCATAGCACAGCACATTGAATCTGTAACGCATCATTCAGTGTCTGCGCGTACCATTACAGCAGAGTAGTCTGTCCGCAAGACGTCCGTTGCCTGGTCTACCCTTGACTCAGAACCACAGACTTCTCCGCCGCAATGGGGCGATGAAAGAAGGATGTGGGCGGCAGAATGGAATGAAGTTGTCTTTACTGACGAGTCACGCATCTGTCTGCAACACCACGATGGTCGGATTCGAGTCTGGAGACACCGTGGAGAGAGGATGCTGAACAGCTGCGTTATGCGCAACCACACTGGTCTTGCACTGGGTATTACGGTATGAGGCGGTATTGGATATCACTCTCGCACTCCTCTAGTACGCATTGCCGATACTTTAAACAGCCAGCGCTACATCTCCGAGGTGTTGGAGCCAGTTGTCCTTCCTTACCTTCAGGGCTTGGCAACAGCCATATTTCAACAGGACAATGCGCGACCACACGTGGCACGCATTGTCCAAAGGTTCTTCGTTAATCACCAGATTGAATTGTTTCCCTGGCCGGCTCGCCCTCCGGATCTTTCGCCGATAGAAAACATGTGGTCCATGGTTGCTCAACGATTGACCCAGATTACACCCCCAGCTGCCACACGAGATCAACTTTGGCAACGTGTGGAAGCTGCTTGGTCTGCTGTACCCCAAGAACACATCCAAAGTCTCTTTGAATAAATGCCGAGGCGCGTGGCAGCGGTGATCTCCAACAATGGCAGCTACTTTGGCTACTGATTCTGGCAGGAACCACACTTCACAGAAGTCTATAAATTTAATCATTTGATACTTGGTCAACATGTTATCTACAAAATAATTTTTGTTGTGCTATCTCTTGTCTTTCCTAGTGTTGCATTTACAGTGGCCAGAAGTGTACATTCCCCAGGGGCCGGTATCACTTTTTAGCGCTACACCATATAGACGATACCAATTACAGCAAGCAATTTTGACGCCCAGTTTTCTCCACAGAGGGAGGCACATGAGCTCTTGGCGTGCGAACCAGTACTAGGATTTAATTTTGCCAAAAGCATCCAAGCCAAACAGACACTCTAGGGATTTTTTTACATGCCGCATAATCATATGACATGGCCGCTGTCGATTTTCTACATCATGAAAATCCACTGACTTAGGCCGGGGTCGAACCCGCAACCTTGGGTGTAGAAGGCCAGCAACAAACCAACCACGCCACCCAGCCGGCATAAACACAAAACAGATAAATATACAAGCATAGATTCTATGCAAACTTCCTTTGCGTTGGCCTTTGTTTTTTTTTTATAAAGAAAGGACCACAAAAGTCGACACCCGAGCAGTTAAAAGGATAGTCAGGGGTAGTTCCTTTCCTCAGGCAAATTGCCTATTATTTGAGATGTTATAACAGGTTTACACTTGAAACACATAATACACTTACGTACAATTTTTCTACAAAGATTGCGACCATTGAGAGGCCAAAATTTTTAGCGAACATAATTCAAAAGTGAAAAGGCACCAACATGAAAGTATTTGTTAGGCAAATATTCAATTATCATACATGATAATTTATGGGTTTTAGGCAAAATAATTTGATGTTTTTGATTAAAATCAAAATTTGTATTACCTAATCGGCCGCCCTCTTTAAGCACTCCATCTGAATCCAAAAACGGATTGAGACTTTTCAACTTACTTTTTTGCAATACTGGTTTTTGTTTTTCTATACACTTTATTTCTACTTAAAACTCTTGCCTTTGTGCACTTTTTATTAAGAAGATCTCTGCATTTCCCAATTCATCTACTGTTAGTGGATCACTGGCTTTGACCTTCCCCCTCAGGTTGGTTACGAGCCTAAAATCATAACTTAAGATACGCAAAATGGTTAAATAATTATTACTAAGGTTACACAAATTGTTCACAAAGTCATTCACACAAATGTTAAGTACTGGCACTTTATTCTCAAGTTTTTCACGAACACTGTTCTTCAGTTCTGAATTGTACGCATCGTTGTTTTCACTAATGTTCACAGGTTTTTGTTCGGATAATCACTGCCAGATAGAAACTCTGGACCGTTCCACCACAGTTCTTGGTTCAGAAGTTTGTCAGGATCTACTCCACGAGAGAAATCAAATCTGCAGGATTCTGGTTGGATGGCACATGTCTCCATTGCCGTACAGGGCAAATCTTGAATCTTAGCAATTCTATTCTGCACAAATGTTTTAAGGCCCATTAGTTCTTTTTGTAGCCAAGACAACACTATCATTGAATCAATCCACAGATAAACTTTAACTGATTCTAGCTTCAAGGCATCAATCACTCTTTTCACAAGTTTGGACAAAAGGACAGCTGCGCACAGCTCTAATCTGGGAATAGTTAGGCACTTAATTGGTGAAACTCTCGATTTTCTAGTAATTAATTTCACTAAAGTCACTCCCGAATTATTTTTTGATTTGCAATACACTGCAGCTCCGTAGCAACGCTCTGACGCATCAGAAAAATCATGAATCTCTATAGATGAAGGATTCTTAATCACTACACGTCTTTCGATATTGATGCTGTTCAGGCTCTCTAGCCCAATTAACAACTGGTGCCATTCATAATACACTTTATTTGGGAGTGGATCTTTCCAGTCAATACTAAGTCTCCAAAGCTTTTGCATAAACATCTTGGCTTTGGACACCACGGGTCCCACAAGTCCCAAAGGATCGAACAGTCTCGCAATAGTTGATAAAACGCTTCTCTTTGTATACGAATCACTAGATATCACGTCAACTTTAAAGGAAAAAGTGTCTCTTCCTGGGTCCCAGGACACACCCAATATTTTGGTCTCATTTGGTCTAAAAAAATTGTAGATTCCATTTATACTCTGCGAAAGCTCAGAACGATTTCCACAGATTTTATGCAATTCCATGCCTGCACTTTTCAAAATTTCAATTAACTGATATTGTAGCTTTTTTGTCTCTTGCATATGTCCCAATTGTTCATATTCTTGCATGAATTCTCCATACAATTTTAAATATTGTGCATCCCTTTCCAATCTAAGCCACAATGCATTTAATCGTTTGAGAGCAATGTCCCTGGAATTCCCTAAACAATTTGGATCACTCTCAAGGAGCATTTTAATTATATACCGTCCCTCCTTGTCTCCAGAATGTGTTTTCATAAAGTGTTCCTCGCATAAACTAGCCTCATTATTTTTTGTTTGCACTTCTCCATATTTTCTACTTCCCAAAATTTTTGCAGCGTTTTATTTAAATCTTCGTCCTTAACCAAACCGCAATGAACTTTAGTTTCATTAAATGAATCTATATTACCACTTACAACGTATCCAAAAACCGTGTTTTGTAAAATTAGATCTGAATTTTTTATCTTATAAATTTTTCCGGTCTCAATAGTTCAAAAAATATTTCTACACCTAACAACATGTCTATTTTATCTGGAATATTAAAAGGATCATCAGCTAACTCCACTATATCTGACAAATTAACACTAGTTTAAACGTGTTATTTAGAATTAAATGCGTGATTTTCTTAACTACTAACATATTTAAATGCTTCACGAATGTATTATTTTTATTTGAAATTGTCGTTTTAACGCAACCGTTAACAATCATAGATGCATCATTTAAATATGAGATCAAAGTATTAATCTTTTCACTTTTCAGTTGTAATTTATTGGCGCACTCATTAGTTATAAGACAAACCATACTTCCTCCGTCTAACAAACATCTACATTCATGCCAATTCGAATATTTATCCTTAATTAATATGCGAGCAGTGCTCAATAAGCATCTTTTAATTTTGCTATGACTAAATGTAGTCGCCACGATTTCTTTTTGTTTATATTTGAATTAGGAACGAAAGGGGGTTGGGAGAGGAATTAAAATATATCGTTTGCGATTTCTCATCAAGGACCGAAGGATTTGGAGAGTCTGGATACTTTTTATTTCTCTTTGAAAATGAAGCAATTTATTATGCGGCTTCTTACAAATTATGCAATTTCTAGAGCGACACTGTTTAACACAACATTCTGGGGATAGACATTTAAAGCACATTTTATTGTTTTTAACAAAATCTACTCTTTCATTTAAAGAAAAACTTTTAAACTGAGGGCAAAATTGCACACAAAGCATGTGCTTCATTTTTACACAACACACATTTTTCACTCTTTATTTCAGAAAAAATACGCTCGAAAACTCCTCTCTACTTCGTGAGCTGTTATATCTCTGTTGTTTATCAGGGCCGCCGCGTGGGGGTGGCAAAATTGTTCACCGCACAAGGGCGCCTGAGGCAAGGGGCGCCAAAATTTATCGTACTTATAGTTTTTTAATTTAATGTTACTTACACACACATAAAAGTTGTTGATAAAAAACTTGCAATTTTGCATGTTTTATATTTTCTTATAGCAATAACTAAGATTTTATTGTTAAAATTTTATATTTTTTTTAAATTTAATTTTGTTTTCATTTCTGCGGGTTGTTTTCGTTTGTGTAAAACAAAATTTGATTTCCGATACGAACAATAAAAACACGTTCCGTGTGGAGTTTGCGTTATATACGGAACGTGTTCAAAATCTAAGAATTCCTAACATGTAACAACAGGAATTGGGAAGATTTGTATCGGCATAAATTTTTATTCATTATATGATGAGAAGATGTTGTGGCTCAACGTCGTTGTTTTGTTTGCTTTTCGTTTGCAATGATAATATATATACATTTTTAAATTATGTAAATCGCTTGGTTTTTCTTCTCCAAATCATATTTTGCTTCATGTTTGCTATTAAATAGTTCTCAAAACTCGGAATAAAATCTTTATCGCAGCGTTTCTCAAACTGTGGGGCGCATTCTCCAGGAGGGGATGATATCCCTACTTGGGGACCCGAACGTATCGCGAAAAATCGAAAACAAAAAGTTTAAAATAATTATCAATTTAATAAAATAATGTACAATTTAAAATTTTCTCTTTAAAATACAAAGTAAATACATTCTTAAATAAAAAATAAAATACAAATTCCCACTGATATCATACTCAACACTTATAAATGTATGAGTACTGCACAATGTATTTGATAATTAAGTTATCAATATTCAATTAAAAACAAGTTTAGTAATTACTAGTGACTCCCCTGGTCTTGTCATATACAAAATATTTATCTTGATAAATAGTTCGATTTATAAATAAAGTCGTATTGTATTGTAATTAGGGACGCCTCAAGGCATGGGCCCAGGATCTCGCTCTCAGTGGGGGCCACATTTCGTTCTCGACTCCGTCTTAATAAAATCATGATCAGCATAATTTTAATGTCATTAAATATTATTCCCGTACATTCCTTCCGAAAAACAGTTAATTTCAAACTGTATGTCAATTGGCAAAAGTGATAAGACTGTACTATTATGTGATGACCGTTGTCCAGTGGCGTAACGTAACCCCGTTATCAAGCCCACTTTTCCGCTTAGGAATGCTAGGCACATGCCTAGGGCGCAAAAGATTTGGGGGCGCAAAAAATTGGAGGGTGAAAAAAAAGAGGGAAAAAAATTAAAATTACAGAGAACGTGCAACCGCCCAGTGTTTCTTAAAAAGCCAATTATTCTCTTTCGTTTTTATATCTAAATTATCAATTCTTCGTTTCACTATTGGCCAAATTATTATGTAAATCGCTTGGCTTTTCTTCCCCAAATCATATTTTGTGTCGTGTATACCTGTTATTAAACTGTTCTCAAATCTGGATATAAAATCTTTATCGCAGCGTTTCTCGAACTGTGGGGCGCGCCTCCTAAGGAGGGGGTGATAACCCAACTTGTGTGTGTGGGGGGGGGGGGAGACACACACGAGCATATTACGAAAAATCGAAAATAAAATATTTAAAATAATCATCAATTTAATAAAATAATTTGCAATTTAATATAATTACAAAGCAAAATATACTCTTATATAATAAAAAATGAAATACACATCCAAACTGATATAATACGCACCACTTATAAATGTATCAGTTTTGCACAAAGTATTTGATAATTAATTTATCAATATTCAATTGAAAACAAGTTCAGTAATTATTAGTGACTCTCTTGGGCTTGTCATATACAAAATTTATATACAAAACTTAATATTTATCTAATAATTGCGTTTATAATTAAAGTCGTATTGCATCGTAGTTTTACCATCAAAGTACATTATAATTGCATTCAGTACATTGTTATTGTAAGAAGTGGGGCGCGATGAAAATTATGACTGAAAATTGGGTCGCAAATATTGAAAGTTTGAGAGGTACTGCTTTATCGGGATCTACAACACTCTTTTTGGTATCATGAATTTCTTTAGATTCTAAGCAGGATATCTATACACAAGGGCAGCCGAATTTACGATTTCTTCCAAATTTAAGATATAAATATAAAAGGTTGCAATATAACTATAATCGTCGCAATTCAGTTGAAAGTAATTTCGAATTTGTAGGGATTTCACCTAAATTCTTTTCGTTGTTTGTTCAGTGTTGCGAACTTTACTTATTGAAAAGTTCTTGTTATTTTCAATATTTTCATTTTTTTTATATACTGTTATTTGAAAATAAACTTCAAGTTCCATGAAAACTCTTACCATACTTATCATTACATCTTAAAAAACCTATGCAAAAAGCAATTCCTTCCTAGTTACATTCTATTTTTAATAACAATATGATTCATAATAAGCTAGCTGCTCTTTTGCAGATATGTTTTTTTTAAATAATTATAATAATATTGTATTAAATTTTCTTGTTCATGCATATTTTTGTATCATATCCTGTCTATCTCGGTGGACCATTTTGTACCTCTAAGACCTCTGTTGGATGTGAATTCGATCCTCCCGAATAAATTAATAGCTAGGGATTCTCCAATGACGTTTTATAGCGTAGCATTACGTTTCTGCTTCCTTTTAACGTCAGTAAAAATACTGGATATAAAACTAAAATTATAGATTATAAAAAAAAGAAAGAAACCAAGTGCGGTGCGTTTAAGCACAAACAACGCCAAGAAAGAGAAGACAGTAAGTAAAAATTGTAGCTTTGTATATATTTAAATATTGCCATATTTTTACTTTTTTACTTGATAGAATTCAACCAAGATAGAGCCCTCATTTTTTTTTTTTGCACCAGGGCCTTTAACTACCTAGCTACGCCACTGCCCTCAGGAAATCATTTTTTTCAAAGAGAGAGAGTTGACGCACTTTTAAATCAGTAATTTCTTCAATTTTACTTCATTCCTTTAAAACTGCAAACAGTAATTATGACTTTACTTTTAATTTATTTTGTATTTTACCCTTGATACTTAAAAAGTGTACTAACATTTTTATTATATTAAAATAAAATCAAAACATACATTTATTATTTGCTTTCCTTTACAAAAGAGGCAGTGAAAATAATGTGCAGCTTAATGAAATCCAATTAAAAAATTTTTTTATTTTGTAAATTTTCCGTGTTACATAAGCTAATTTTAAGATTTTCGTCTATATTTATATATATATTTCAATGTACTTTTATGTTGATTAATATGCATCAATACTTGTTTTCTTTTCTTGAATACATCTTTTAAAAACACACTTTTCTAAAGTTTATTTATTAGTGTAAACATGAAATTTCAAAAAGTAGTACTTAAGGTAGAACTGGTATTGAAGTTTTTTTAACGAAACCTCAAAGTCTTACAATTTTTTAATACTTAGCATAAATTTAGTTAGGTTTTACCTTAAGTCTCCTCGGTTAGTAATGTCCAGTCTATTTTTTTTTCATAAAAAGAAACAAATTAAGAAAAACTTTTATCTTTCAAATTCACAAAATAATTCAAAAAGCAACTTTTTATTTATCTCTAAGACCCAAATAAATCTTATCCTTAATTGGGCAGAATTTGATTTATCTAGTTGTGATACACAATTTCAATTTTCAAATAATAAAAAAAAATACTAATAATTATAGCTTTTTCATTAAATGTTTATAATTATGTACCTGAGATGTTTTCAATATTTCAATTACTTATAAGAAATGCTTTTTAGTAATTTGTATTAATATTGGTTTGATTTGCGTAAATATTTTGGAAACAGCACAAAGAGGAAAAAATTTCACACTAAATCATGAAAAATAAATTTTCTGAAAAAAAAATATTGTTTCTAAATGTTTAGTTAAATTAGCTTTTTTACTTGAATCTTTATTTAGTAGCAAATGACATAAATGGACTTTCAAATAATATATTGAGAGAAAATCATATGATGCATTTTGTAAATGAAATGAAAATTTTTTTTTTATTTAGTGCAATAAATATTTTTTTAGAAACATGTTCTCAAAAAAAAAGAGAAAGTCTGGAGCACAAAATAGAAAAAGGAAATTGCAACGAGAGAAAACTAATAAGAAACTGGCGGGATCTCTAAATAAATATCTCAGAAACACAACAGGATTAGACGGTCAAGCAATTGAACCAGGATCATCAATATCTGGTTTGGAATTTCATACTGAAAATTTATCTCAAAATGTAAATTTACCAGAATATGATGAAGAAGAAACCACGATTGTACCAATAGAAAACTTAGATGTTGATTTCGAAAATTCACCCGATAATAACATCTCAAAACGAAGATTTTGACTTTTAGTTAAGCGATCCAGCTACCTGGCCTGATACAATTTCTATAAAAATTCGAGATTATTTAATTGAAAATATGACCCTTCACGCTTGATAACCAAACATTTTCCGAAAGGTAATTATGCCAAAAAGTTTTCAGAATCGTTCTATTATAGAACATTACCGAATGGAGAAAAAGTATTTAGAAACTACTTAGTATATTCAAATTCCCGAAACAAAGTTTTTTGCTCTTCCCATGTAAACTATTCAGTGAGAAGCATTCACAGCTTATTAAGAATGGATGTAATGATTGGGCACATTTAACTCACATTTTGAAAACACATGAAAGTAGTGCATCTCACCTTAAATATAGTTCAAAATGCAGTAAACTCAAAATGTCTTTGAGTAATTTATGTACCATTGATGCAGCTCAACAAAGATTGTATGATGCAGAAAAGGTCTACTGGCAATCGGTTATTGAACGGCTTATTTATTTAATTCAATATTTAACCCGGCGATGCCTTGCATTTAGAGGTTCTTCGAAAGAGTTGTATCATAGCGATAATGGAAATTTTTTGAAGTTGGGTTGAAACCATAGCAAAATTTGATCCAATTATCGCTGAACACAAAATCGCTCCACAAAATTCAAACATCTCAAAAAAAGAACATTGCTAATTACTTAGGGGATCGAATTCAAAATGAAATTACAAGCATTATTTCAGAAGGAATTAAAAAGCATTTATTGCATATGACTAAATCGTCAAAATATTACTCATTAATTCTGGATACTACACCTGATGTCAGTCATACCGAAAAAATGACTGTTGTAATTCGATTTGTTTATAAGAACGAGGAAACCTATAAAGCCCAAATTGAAGAACATTTTTTTAGGATTGCAATCTGTCGACGACACTACTGGACAAGGGTCTGTATGAATTCATAAATGGACATTTAAAATCGTTAGAACTAAATTTATCAGATTTACGAGGCCAAACTTACGATAATGGTGCTAATATGAGAGGAAAGCACAAAGGATTGCAACAAAAAATTATTGAAAATAATTCGAGAGCACTCTATATCCCCTGCTCTGCCCATTCTCTAAATTTAGCTGTAAATGATGCAGTTAAAATTTCCTTCGAAACAGTTAATTTCTTCGGAGTAGTGCAGGAGCTTTACAACTACTTTTTTCATCCGTTAAACGTTAGTCTATTTTGCAACAGTATGTTGAAAATCTAACTTTAAAGCCACTCTCCAACACCAGATGGGAAAGTAGAATTCAAGCTTTAAGACCGTTGAAAAATGATTTGAAGGGAATTTTGAAAGCGTTAATAAATATTCAAGAAGATCAAACAAGAGACTTGGAATCCAGAACCCAAGCAAAAAATTTGATTCAGAAGGTTTCCTCGTTTAAATTCATTTGTTCCAATAACATCTGGCACGATAATTTAAATTTAGTAAATGTAGTAAATCAAATAATGCAAAATTCTAAATGTGATTTACAATATAGTGACTGACAATTTACAAAATCTTATATCAGAACCAAATAATCGTAGATCAGATGAAGCGTATGAACATGCAATTGCCAATGCAAGTATCGTTGCTGATGATTTGGGGGTGGATACTGATTTTCCACAAAATCAAAACAGGTTTAAAAAGGGACTACTTCAAGATGAACAAACCGACGAACCAATGAAAAATCCAAGACAAAAGTTTAAGGTTGAATTTTACAATATAATATTAGACACTATTTCTTCAACTTCAGAAAGATCCAATCAATTAAAAGAACATTACAATTACTTCAAGGGAGTAGTACACTATATACCTAATTTAAAAAACTGGAGTGACAATGAAATTTTAAAACATTGTGAAGAATTAGAACGAAAATTAACGGATACTAAAAATATTAATGAAAAGGACTAGATGGATTAAATTTGTTTGAAGAAATAAAATCTTTGCGATGTTTTACCAAAGAGGATATGTCACCTATTGATGTTTTAAATAATATTTATGAAAACAATCTTATCGATACATTTCCGAATATTGCGATAGCTTTACGGGTTTCTTTAACCCTGCCAGTTTCGGTAGCTACTGGAGAACGAAGTTTTTCAAAACTTAAAATTATAAAAAACTACATGCGATCTACTATGGCGCAGGAGAGATTATCGGACTTGTCAATCATATCCATAGAGAGCGAAATTTTGGATAAATTAAATATAAAGGAATTGATACGAGCATTTGCAGCTGCTAAAGCTAGAAGAATCAATATTTGAATATATTTTCTAATTTGTATATTATACTTTAAAAATTTATATCATTTTTGCTTTGTTTTGTTTTTAAAATTTATGAAATAATAAAAAAAAAGCAATAAGACAAACGTGTTTTAATATTATAATGTTAAAGCTTTTCAGTTCGAAAGTCAAATTTCGAGTACTATAAAAGAGTATTTCGCATATAATTTGTAGCACTTTATAAGAGTGTAACAGAACCTCATAAAGGGGCGCCGAATTTAAACTTGAACAAGGGCGCCGAATACCCACGCGGTGGCCCTGCACATGATAATATAAACACGTGTTCTACATTGAATTCAAAACGGACAATAAACTAATTGCATAATTGGGTAAAGATGCTCAAGAGTTATAAAAAGAAATTTCTGCAAAAAGATTTTAAAATTAAAGAAAAAAGTCCTGTTTTATGCATGTACTTTTAAATAAAGTGACAAATATTAACTTTTTTAAAAAAAAGGTTTTTTAAAAAACGTAATTTGGCAACAACGAAGTGCATGAACTGATTTGCTGAAAATAGATAATTGCATTTATCGTGACTATGATGTCACATTTGTTTTTGAACTTGATTGGCTAAAAACACGTGGTTTAAAATTATCATGTGATTATGACGTCACATGAATTTAGTCCAGTTTTGCTTATTTTTCTTTCACGAAACTTTTTTTTTGATTCTTTAGCTATCTGCAGATTTTTGTCATTATTATGATAATATAATAAATTAATAATATAAACTTAATGCATCACTAACAGAAGTCACTGTGTTTGCTTACAAGACGCTATTCGTAGCTATTCTGGCGCGAACGTTAGTGACATATACACAATGCCCCAGACACTCCCGTAACGGGAAGAGCCATATAATGGTAATATTTTGAGTGCGTTTATTTGTTGAAAACGGCACGTTTATTACATAAAAACTACGAAAATATGCCACGCGAGTTCGTTACGAGAGTAGCAAGGGTACCCACTTAATGTCACCAAAACCTAAGTACCTTTCGTTCATAGCAGCAAGATATACTTTTGATGAACAATTACCCCTTAGCAATCGTCCAACTTTTTCACGGATATGACGCAAGTCACGTGTTGTACCCCCCTCCCCGCTCTCTATCTCCTCACCATGGCGACGTTTCGAGGGGATGGGGGGAATCACTACTTCCATTCGCTTTTTCACTGTTACGCAAAACTGGGTAAATTTCCCATTCACTCCCGTCCGCAAAGAAGTTTCACTTCAAAAAGGACCGCACAAAAAGAGGTTCTACTGTATTTAAAATTCAGTATACTTATTCAACTTATTATAAGAATTATTCTGCGAAATTTGAAAAAAGTTTTGTTTGATTGATATAACTATATGTGAGGCCTGCGGTCGCCCCTTGTTTTGACCGACCACGTGCGGTGCACGAGCTGCACACCTGCTAGGATCAGCCCTGCAAATGAGTTTTATTTATGTAGATGCCGCCACATGAATTCGAATGAGTACGAATCTGTATGTTGTCGTGCAGTTCCGTTACGCGCGCGTTTCTCATTTCGCTTAACTCCTTCGGGTACTTACGTATTTGACCATAATTGTGGAAATACTTCACTACGATTGCTTCCAAAGAAAATAGGTTCCTAATTTTAATCATTTTTCGCAACGAAATAAAAGAACAATTACACAAAAGAATTAACCAATTGAAAACAACATTATCTTCGATCAATATTAATGTGCTTGAACAAGCGTAGGGATGGTTTTCCTTTATTAGTGGCAGATCGAGGCATTTGGTGACGTTTCTTTTTTAAATATCAAGTATTTTTTTTCAGTAGTTCTTTCTGAAAGAGATTTGCATTACGACATTATTTTCTTGATCCGTAAGAATCGTATAGTTACAAACCGAGACTATCAAAGTGGATATACCAGATTCTTTGAGAAATGTAAGATAAATTAATAGAGAATTTTGATTTTAAAGGAAATATAAATACTTTACAAAATATACGAATGTCTCAATTAATCACACGATGATTGTAGTAAAGAATGACAAGATACTGATTTCTTTGATATTTATTATCAAATTTTCTAGATATTACGTCTTTAATATACAACTTTTACGTTTAAACTTCGCCATTAAATGGATCACTGAACAAAATAGTGTCTCAGACTATCTCATCTGTACAGACTCTCTTTCCTCCTTGGATTCTCTTAAGTGTATTTCTTCATCTAACAACATAATCGTCGAGATCCAAAAGCAACTGAAAAGCCTAAAAGATAAAAACATCTCAATAGATTTTGCATTTGTTCGAGGACACACGGGCATTTTTGGAAATGAGCGGGCCGATTGGCTAGCCAAGGCTGCAACCAAGCTCAAAATTGACATTGCCGTTAATATTCCTAAATCATATTACAAGAAGATTATGAAGGAAAGAATGGTGAAGTCTTGGAACCAAGAATATCTCACATCAAATAAAGGGAGCGTAACAAAGAAATTTTTTCCAACCATTAATAAGAGACTGCCCTGTCATAATTTTTATACTGATGACAAAATAACCTAATTTCTAACTGGTCATGGCAACTTTAAAAGCTACTTTAACAAATTTAATTGAGTTCTCTCATCTTCCTGTGATTGTGATATTGGTGTCGAGGAAAATGTAGTGCTCGTTCAGTGTTACAAGTTTAATAGAGAACGAAACATCCTGGCTTTCAAGGGATTTAATACAAATTGGCCTCCTAATCTTCACTGACTTATTTCCACCAGAAGTACTTTTAAAAAGTTCAGTGAGTTTGTTGTGAGTATATTTGTAATTCTTCCTAACCTAAAGGGATTTTTTCTTCATCCCTTTGTATTGTGCAATTAATACTTCTGAGAGCCATGTGTGATACTTTGTGGTGCACGGGGATTTTATCAATGTTTTCAATAAAATATATTGCGGGTTCGACCCCGGCCCAAGTCGGCGGATTTTCGTGATGCAGAATATCGACATCGGATCCTAGAGTGTCTGTTTGGCTTGGGCGCTCTCGGCAAAATTAAATCCTGGTACAAGTTCGCACTGTCAGAGCTCAGGTGCCTCCCTCTGTGGAGGAAACTGGGCGTCAATATTACCTACGGCGATTGGTATCCGCCTATACTGCGCCGCACTAAAGAGTGATACCAGCTCTTGGGGATGTACTAGGTCTGCAATGGTAAAAATACCAATCCGCAGCCCCATTGAATCGAAAAAAAAATTCGCCCATCCGATTATTGATACAAAAAGAAACCTTAAGAAAAGTTTATTTGTTGGGAGGACATTTCTTTTCATTTAGTCCTTCACATTTACGTACAAAATATTCCTTAACTTTTTGTGAAGATGTGGATGATGAGACTCAAAACATTCCTGATCACACACACACGCATACATATATATTTATTAATTTAGCAGTATTTAAGATATTGTTCATAATTATTACTCCATACTCAACACACTGTCCACTAGGTTCATCTTAATTTCCCGTCTAAGTGAAGCAAAATAATTATCACTATACTATCACCTTTTTTTTATTGATGCACAAATATTCGGACGGAACCACTGATGGAAATATTCGTATGTTGTTTATTAATGATGGTATCTGTTTAGAGAGTGTCAGTAGTGTAATTTATCATCGTTGATGTTAACTCCTGTTGATTTCTTTTCAATTCACTTAAAACAGCCATGCTTAATCATGCAACCATTTTAAAAATTCTATTAATTCAATTAGAAAAATTAATAAAGAAATATCAAAAAATACTTTACCAGAATGGCTGTGTGCATGATATTTATTAAGAAATGAGCGATAATTAACGTACAACTTTGAAACTACACTAGGGCTTTTGTGAAGTACCTTTTAAATGTGAACCGAAGATAAGTGATGAGGACGACACCTTGATGGTACTCCACTCTCCAAACTTCCCCAACATGTCAGCTTGAGGATTTAGAGCAGTGATTCCCAAAGTGGTCTATATGGACCCCCAGGGGTCTATGACGATCTGCAAGGGGTCCACGACAGCAAAAAAATAATTTGGGGCTCCATGAGGTGTAAATGGGGGTCTACGATAGTGGCTCTCATCAAACCAGATTGTGACTAATATTAAAAGGAAATTTAATCAAGTGGAAACTAGACTTACCTATTTAACAGATTTATTTACTAAATTTAATGAGGTTTAATTGCAGTTACAAGGCAACAGCATAAATTTTATTAAAACAAATTCCAATTCAGCATTTCTTGCCAGCATTAAGTTAAAGGAGCATAATTTTAGACATCGCCAACATTTAAATGTCCTTTTTTTTAGGTTTTGAAACTAGGTTTGAGAATGTTTTGACTATCGTAGTACCACAGTAGACAATGAATTCATGTGGTCACTTAGAAAAAAAATGTCAGATTATAAGAATTAAGCTCTAGGAATATGCACTAACGAATATCTTAAAGTAAAGTTTAGAAACGATGTCAACAATTTTAGCTTTAAAAGGATATACCTGTTATTTATTCCATACTATGGAATATCTTGAGAAAGTTTTTAATTGTTTTTCTGAGTGAGAATGAGTTTCAGTGCTCTTGCCAATCTCCAAAACAAAAAAGAAAATACTGGACACTATTAACCGAGGAGATATATTTAGTGTTAAAACCTGGTAAGATTAATGCCAAATGTTAAAATTTATTATTGCATCCTCAGATTTCTCCCTCCCTCTAAAAGCTTTCGTTTGTTGCTCTCAGTTATTTTATGCATTAATTATATTTTAATTTAATTAACTAACTAATTAAATTAACTAACATGTGTTTTCTTAAGCTTTAAACTCTTCTATACTTCACTACAGTTAAAATTTTTAATTTTTTTAAGTCAATAGCTCTATACCAGCTGTCAAAAACACATTTAATTTGATAAATTTGATATTAGAGGTAAGTAGGGGGTCTACCCGAAGCTGAAAAACCTGTCAAGGGGTCTATGAGGCTAAAAAGTTTGGGAACCTATGATTTATATAGAGCATCGACACATTGCACATACGCTTCTATACAGGGAAGGTGTTCCGAGCCATGAGCTCGTTAATAGAAACATTTGGATACCGGGACCCTAAAAGGACTCGAGATGATAACGAAAAACCAGCTTTATTCTTACTTGAACTGTTTAAAAAGTAGTTTTATTGATAATAAAATATTGAGAACTATGTATCTTTATTAGTAATAATTAAAAAAAAGATCATATTATTTAAGTATTTAAACTCCTAGAATCAATTTAAAAAAAAAAACAAAGTTATTCGAAAACCTACAGCACATTACATCATTGACACTAATTGCCCGTACGATAAATCATTCACGAATAAGCTTACCAATTAACACATTTAATTTGAAACTTGTTAAACATTTTGAAGCAATATTAACTGAATATTTAACAATTATAGATTTCTTCATTTATTACTAACCACAAAGCAATATTATAACAATGTAAATTATTATTGCCACATTTTGTTTCAATTTCGAGCATACTTGTTATTAAAATTCTTTTGCGTATAGTAAATAATCACTGGATGTCCTTTAAATCTCTGGAATGTTCCTTATTTTAAATGGACTTCCAATGGTTTTTATGAACGACTGAAGAATTTTTTTATATATAAGGAAAATAAAATTTTTTCATTGAATATTGATGCTAATCGAAAATGTTTGCGGAAGATAATGGTGCACTGGAGTCAAGAAAACACACACATAATCATTTTAATCAACATGTAAAAATACTCTAAGAAACAAGGGATAATTATGGATGTTTACGCATATAGTGAAAAAAAAACTAATAGCAAACGCAATAGTAATTGTTACTTTATCTTACACGTGTAAATTTATTCTTAAGGGACAGCAAAATAATTTGAAACTGGAGATATCGTTCGCTTTTGCTGCTTTAACACAAAATGAAGATTCTCCGTCTTATCTGTTAAGTGGTGGAACTAAATAAATAGTTCCAGAAATTATTTATTTTACTGGGAAAATAATTTCCGGAACTACCACAAGTTCCTCACTATTTTTTTTTTCTTTGAAAAAAAAATCTATTTCCTGAATTATTCTACCCCATTTCCTCCAAGAAATGTCATGAAACACAAATTATCTTTTTATCACTTCTGTTGGGATTAATTTCTGCCAATGTGTACCACCTGTAATGATTCCCAAGCTCGCACATACAATGAATTAAGAGTTGCAAAAAATTACGTAAAAAAAAGAGGCTGTCCAGAACCGCATATTTTTTTAAAGTTTTCCCCGTGGTACTAGGGAAGCAAGGATTTAGATATTTCGTGTCTGTACAAACAATAGAGAACGTGAATCTGTGTTTTGCATACACAACTTATAATTTTCTTTTCCCTTTTTTATGAACTCGTAGCTAAATCACCTAGTCATCTGCATCGTGGAACGCTCAAGGGTTCCGTAGAACACAGCTTTGATACCACTAGGTTGCTACGATTAATTCGTGGGTACCATCGATCTGACACCGTCAGACAGGTGGCATCAGAAACAACATCTAAAAATAAATTTTAATGTTTGTATATTTGTTTGGGACTTGTACGAATCCATCTCGTTTGATTGTATTGTTCCAAAAATTTTGCACGGAGTTTAGCTGAAGTTACAAAAGAGCATATTATGCCAAAAAAATTTAAAATTTATTTTAAGGGAATTCTTTTCTAAAATCTCTTGCTTAAGGAAGAGTTTGTGTGAAATCGCTGTATGCAATCAATAGAGGAAAAGCATTCCCCAGTAGCGTACACAAGGGGGGGGGGGAGATTCTACCTCCTCCTCATAGACCAACAGATTTTTAAATTTTACCACAGAGATTAAGCCTTGGCGCTTTCGTCTGCATCTTTTTTTGAATGCATCCCATTTATTCATTGGGCGCTTGGGGCGGTCACCCAGGAGCCTGGACTTAAATAGATTTTCTGGTTATAAATTTCGATCCTGTACTGCCAAGGGGGCATGTAAATCTTCCGAAAATGAGCTTAAATTGGCACTGCACCCCCCCCCCCCCAACACCAGAGAGGTCTGTGTATGGCATTGGTGTTTCCACTTCTGTTTGGAAAACGATTATTGTATTTGAAGACATCTTTTGATTTGGCAGCATTTGAGAATGGAAATCAACACTCAAAAAGGAGGGGGGGGGGGGGTTGCAGGGATATTGTAGATAAAAATTTCTATTTCTGATATTCTTGAAATTTGGCAAGTATGTTTCTCTTGTTGGATAGAGATCTGCTATGTGTGAACGAGTTTTCAGAAATCTAACAAGGGAGGTCTTAAGTGTGTCATAGACTAAAATAGTCTATTGTTGACAATAAGAGTAACAGACTAGATATTTGGCAAACATGTTTCTTTTGTTGAGTAGAGATCCGCTTAGAATGGATTTTATGGATATCGACTTCCAAAGGGTTATGAGGGTGTGACAAATAAATATATTTCGCTTTGAAAATTCAAGTCCAGTTCTTTTTAAGTCAAGAGGTGAGGGCTTTTAAAACGTTTTTGAATTGAAAGCTTCTACTTACATATCAATAACTTTAAAGAATTATATAGCCACATACATTATCAAGAAAAGTTTAGCAAAGCGGGTGGATGAGTAAAACAGCTAGTATATTTAAATTAATCATTTAGAGAAACAGTGATTTATAAAATACATATGCATCAGTACAGTACATTTATAAAATACATAAGAACACATAATTTAACTACACATTTTAAATTTCTAAAATATTTTAAATCCACACACTTCAATATTTCAGTTCCTTTTTAAAAATAATTTGTCTCACATTATAATTAATTTTCTATTCAAATCAATTTAAGCTTGGAAAATTAAAGTGACGAATTCATTGAGAAATACTTAAAATATGCACTATATATATATTCAAATAAATTGCAATTTTCATAAATGGCATGGTTCATACATTTTTATGTGCGACTAATTATATAGTTATTTTTTACACAGAAAATAATGTCAATGTTGAATATTTTAAATAATAATTACATCTCTATCTGAAAATAAATCAAAGGTAATACAAAAAGTAATCCATTTAAAAATTAGAAATGATTACATTCAAAAGTAAGCTACATCATGCAAAATATTTTAAAAGTAATATTTATATATATACTATGGGATATATTTTTACTATAATAGGCTCAACGAATATATATATATAACAGATGTGTTAGTGTCATAAAATATGTTAGAAATATAGGAACGTGGAATATATTCTGAAAGCAATAAAATAGCGATTTATTTTAAAATAACTTTGAATATAAGGAAGTTGAGAAATATGTTCCTAAATAGAACTTATTACCAGATTGAAACTAATATGATAGAACTTACTACTCATAGAAGGAACAGTTTTGCTAGCAGATTTTATACATACATTTTCACTTTGAGCTGTTTAAGCATTGCGTGAATACATTTTGGTATGTTTGCGGTATTTATTTGAAGTTGAGAGAAATAAAACACAATTTTTCACAAAAATTTCAAAAACAATCCCTTAAAATCGGTGATAAACAATACTTTTAAATATAGAAATATTATCCTTGTCACAGAATTTATCTGATCATCAGACACAAATCCAATACTATATCAAGATATTTCATAGGCAACATGACTTCCTTTCCATATTTGTTTTATCATGTTATGTATTAAATTTTTATAAAAAAAAACAAAAAAAAAACAGACAGTAAAATATTTACATTAATAGGTAATTTCTTTTTATATCCCATTTTTTTATTTGTCTTCCCATTTCTCTTATATTAAATTCATCAATTTTATAACTAATTTATAGAATTAAAAATTTCTGCAAAGAGAGTAATTTCAGACAAAAACATATCAGTTATCTTTACGTAAATATATCAGATATGTTTATAAATGTTTCATTATTTTAGTATGCATATTGTATGTTATGCCCAAATAATGCAAAATTATACATGAGAGCCCAGTTTTACCTTATTTATTACATTTTAATACAACAGAGTAAATTCTAAGGCAAATTTTTTAAAAGTAAAAACAATTTTATTTTGAGCATTTCTATTACTACATGAATTCTCAAATGAGTTTTAGAAATTTTTGACTGAAAATACAATAAAAAAAAATGGCAATCTATTTGACAATTTTTTTACACAAATTTCTTCCTAATGATGTTGTTTTTCATTCAAATACAAAAAGGAAGAATACATTATAAATTCATCAAAATGGAAAAGGAAATATAAACTTTTAAAAAAGTAAGTTTTACAAGCTTACATATTCCTAAATGAAACATGATGTGTATTACCAGGATTTTTTTAAATATTGATATTGCAACTTAAGATTTATGAATCGATTTTTCTCAAATGACATTAAGTAATGAAATCTAATTTCAATTTATTTGTAGATGCAACTTTACAATCACAAGAAAAAATATATGATTTTAAATCAGACAAAAATACACATATTAATGCAGTCAAAATTTTTATATTGATAACAGTACATGAACAATATCTTCTTAAAAGATGCATAAGCTTAACCTTTTAATAAGGTGTAAAGTAAAAAATTTCAGCAAAATTAACTTTAATACATAAACATCACATTGAAAAAAAGAAGAGTTAATAAAAAAAAATAATAATTTTTTAAGAAATATTCTAATAAGCAATTCTATCAATAATTTAAAGTTCTATATCATTTTATTCTAAAAATGATGAGAAGAGATGTAACCAAAAAGTAACTAAAACTGTCAATGGATACTACAAAATCAGGAATGGTTAAGAGAAATACAATTAGAGCATTAATTATAATAAGAACATATTGCACCAAATAGCAATCTTTTTTTAATAAAAGAGTAAATCTTGTCATTTTTAATTTCATAAAAAGTTTTTACTTGATATCAGCTAATTAAAATTTTAGTTAAAAAAAAACTAAATATTTTCATTTTTAATATTTTGAAGACCTGACCAGTATATTTAGTTTTGATTTTCAAAGGAAATAACATTTTGAATGACAGAGATATAAAACATATTGCAAAATTAACTCACATTAAATGCTAATGATTTGGACAAATATGTAAATTTCATTATAATATAAATATTCTTTTATTCATATAAATTCTTTCCAGATTAAACTTTTAAACTGTATATATTTTATTTCTAATTTGGTTTGAAATTTGGTCCCAGCTTTATTATATTAACTCTTTCAAGAAAAAAAAATCAAAATCGTTTCAGTGATGGGGAATATAATTTTTAAAATTTAGTAATCATCAACATCTAATCTAAATATATACATATGTATGTGTGTATATATATATATATAAAAGAAAATTATATCAAATATTCTCAACATAATATGAAATCCTAATTGACTATGTAAAGTACTAAGAAATATAATTTAACTAAAAATATTTTTAGAAAATTTAAAGAAAAAAAAAAGAGAGAGAGAGATTTAACTTAAACAAAATAAGACCATCTATATACAAATGTTTAAAGCCATTATATCACATGAAAAAAAAAGGTATTTATTCTGAAAAAAAATTAAGTTATTTGAGATATTGTTTTTATAGTAATAAATTAAGATCAACACATAAGCTTTTAATAACTAATTTGGATATTTCCAAGGGAAAAAAATTCTTTTCAAAATAAAAGTAAAGTAATATTTTTAAACAAAAGAGCATGTTCAGATATTTTCAAATTTAAAGCAATGGCGTCACATACACACCTGCATCATGGGAGGGGGTGGGGCAGGATTCTATAGGGGGCCCAAAGCCTAACTGATGCCAAATATGACTTTGCAGGGGGCCCTAATGTTGTCCGTTATGCCACCATTAAAAAGGATACTTCAAAAATACTTCATAATAACTTTCCTTTAAAATTAGCTTTTTTTAGAAATACAAATTACAGTAGAAAATCATATTTTAAAAAACAAACAAAATTCCTTTACTTGAATTTTAAATAAACACACATTCATAAATTTTCCTTTCTCCTTTATTAACATAGTACGCAAACTCTGAAAACAAGAAGCAAAATTTCTGAAATAAAAAAAAGTAAAGCAAATAAAATGTTGGCTTGATATTTTGAATAAAATTCGTGCTAAAAATACTCTTGAATGTTGGTATTAAAATGGAATTTTTAACATAAAATTAATATTATGAGATGATGTCTGTGCATGAAAATGTGATAAATGTACCATCTCTGTGTGATGATTTCTAAACACTATATAATTTAATGAACATATACAAGTATTTTTTTTTTTTTTACATATTTTTCAAAGCGTAAATTTTATTTTCCCAGAATAAATTTTTAAACTTGAATAACAGATAAATACGAACAAACAATGTCGTTTTAAATTTTAAAATATACATTACAAAAACAAAAAAATGAGTGATACTTAATTTTTTTGTAAAAATTTTAAATATTATAACAAAATTTTTCCTTTATCAATTGCTATTAAACTTTAAAATTTTACTTAAATAGATAATATTACAAATTCAATTTATTTTCTTTTTAAATACAATACTTTAAACAATTCAACAGAAAATGCACAAAATTAAATGTTAATATAACAAATATAATTCATTTTTTTTTATCATATAAGGCACAAAAATTTGAATACAAATGTAAATCAGTATTATAATGCTTAAAGGGCTTGATTCAAACATAATGCTTTAATATAAAAAAAACTTTTTTTAAAAATAGAAACAAAGTTATTAATAAAGCTAGAATTCTTTATATTATTCAATATAAAATCCCAGATATATTTTTTGGAGACAACAGAATTATATGTAGAAAAAATAAAATTTATTAATCTCTTTTTTTCCTCATTCTAATGCATATTAAAATACTATGCAAATCAGATTATATATATAACTGATTATATATATATAATTTTATACCCATATAAGGAATTAACTTGCTTAAAAGTTGAGGTTGCAATCCTTATTTGATTTTGAAATGCAAAATAATAATAATAATAATAAAAAAAATTAAAAACCAAATGAAGCTACAAGAATATTGAAACAACACAATGTAAAATATTATGAAAAAGATATGCAATATCTCTTGCATGAAACAGACATAACAATGCTGATTGTACCATTTTATCATATGCAAAAAGGGCTATTTAAACATCAAAATGCAATTTCTAAAGGCAGTTATGGTTAAATTTATGAGAAATAAATTCATATAAAATTAATATAGCACTATAGATTTTAATACAATTTACACTATACAGAAATAACTAAACTTTTCAAGACATCAAACAAAAAATTTTTAAGTAACAACTATCAAAAAACTTATTCACTAACATTAACAAAACAATTACAAATTATTTAATCCAATAAATTAAATCCATTTCATCCTCCAGTTACTTTAAAAAAAGATGAACACAAAGTAAGTAAAAAACTAATTTTTTGGTACTAGATATGATAAAAATTCAAAGCCAATAGCATTAACAAGGAAATAATTCATACATTGAACAAAAATGGCAGGTGAAATTTCATAGACACTAACTACTTTGAATAGAAATGAAAATTTACTAAACATTCCTGCAATAAATAATTTACAGGATTTGAGGTACATTTAGACTAATAAACTTTATCTTTTAACAGAAAATGGAAAACAAATTTAAAAAAAAAATGAAGTTAAAACATAACTGCTTGCCATTTCTGAATTTAATATGCAAGCTTTGCGAGACAAAAGATTTTAATCAGCCTAGAGTTCATTTATCATCATCTTCCCAGTCTACTTTGCCAAGTAGAAAATTTTTTATAAGCAGCTAATAATAAACTTCTCATGTGATCACATAACTGTGTTTGCAAACAGTTTCTCACTAGCTTTTCTTGGAAAGGTTGCAATTTGGCATATTCAAACCGCTGAAGACTGCCTTGCATTGATAAAACCTTCTCTTCCAACTGGGGAGTGGTGGTAGGAAAACAACACCAAAAATGACGAAGCAATTCTGATAAAGCACAATACAACTGCTTCATTTCAGTCTGGATTTCAACTGGAACAGAATCTTTTAAGTGTGTACCATCCATGTTCTTCATCAAAGACCCACCTGGTAATACATCTCCAAGAGCCACAATTGCAGAATTAGGAGAGAGCACGTTTGACAAATTTGGAGACCAATGATGAATAGCACTATTTAAATGATTAACAGCTGTTACAACTTCTTCTGGTGATACATTATTAGTATCAAGGATAGGAGTTGGACCACTAAGATATCGATTTACTTTTGTCAGATTCAAAGAGCTAACATTTTGTTTAGAATTATTTCTCAAATCTTCATAATCAATTTTATTTTCAATAATAACTTTTTTGGGATCTTTCTCAGGTTCAGCAGTAGGAATGTTCTTTTTATTAGATGCAACACAATTATTCATCAAGGCAGGTTTTTTAGCATTAGGCAAAGCCTCAGAAGGATTATCTAACTTTTTCTTAGAGCAACTTTGCAATACCATCATAGAATGATGATTAAAACGTCTAATCATATTTTGATTGATTTCCTTTTGAGTATTATGAGCACTTACAACAGTTTTGGAGTCCTCATCGAGAAATTTATCTTCCTCGAATGAATTAATATCTACAAAAGGATCAGGTATACCTTGATCTATTGCATTTTTCACATCTTGTTCATCAATTTTTGCACATTCTGAAAATAAATCTTTAGAGTTTATATTCAGTCGATCTCTGTGAAAATAATGTGATTGGAAAAACTTTGTCCAGAATTCACTTTCTGAAATTTTGTGAGGTACATTTTCCATATGCTTTTTCTTTACAGCAGGATAGGTTCGAAATATTGAGTCTATTATTTCTGGAGTTATATTATACTTGATTCCACATGATCCATCGGTTTGTGGGGCAATACCAATTAAAAATGACCCAGAAACACCTGTTTCTTGTTCTGTATTAATCATTTGATTTTGAACAGGTTTTTTGACATAATTTGCCCAAAATTCATCAGCTGTAATGACTTGAGTAGCTACAAGATCTCGATACAACTGAAAAAGAACTGGATCATTAGCCAAAATATTATTTTTTTCTTCCAATTCTTTGTTTATTTTTCGTTTAAATTTCGGTAAAAGTTGCTGAAGAAGTTCTTTAACACCATTTCTGTCTTGTAATTGCCAATTAGCACCCATTGGATTCACAAAATGAAAAGTAGTATTATCTCCACTGTGTAACACCACTTGAAGTTGAACTTTTGATTTCCCATCGGGAGATATTTTTTGCATTTTGATGTCGGCATATTTGTGACTAATGGAGAAAGTATCCTTACCGTTTGGCATCCATGCTATACGTTCATTCATCAAGTACATGGTGCCATCAACTTTTTTATGATGAACATGATTTACCATCAATAAAACATCTTCGGATGAAGTGCCGGGTGACATACTGATTATTATAATAGAAATCAGACTAAAAAATCTATATAATTACATCTAAATATTATTTGTGCATGACTATACAGCAAATCTAAACTTCACGCGGCATCGCTAAATTCCTCGAAGATTTAAGTTTGTTTAAATAATGAACGGTTTTGAGAAAATTTCCACAGCATTAGATGTAAGGGTAATTAATAACCAAAATTACACACAAAATTCGTTGATGAAAATACACAATATACTTAATGTTATCATCCAATTCAAGAGAGAACTAGGAGCACGCCTGACAGGTCATATTTGTAACAAAGACTGAGCCTTTACCTAACAGTAGTGCTCCCAGCTCTGACGAATTATCATGATCGTCGTCTAGCTAGAAAACCGGCAAATGACGTCATATTGCTGGCTTTGACCAATAGGAGCCGGGGAGACAGAAGGAATAAAGAAATAAAGGAAAAGATTGAAAGAAAAGAGTCCGAATATTACATAATCAATAAACTATCAGAAAAGTTAAAAACTGATGAAAAATGGTTTTGGTAGGAAAATTACGTAAATATATAGCCAATAAATTCCTCCAATTCATTTGTGAAATATTTTTTATTAGTAAAGTAATATCAAATATAATATGTGCATGTGAGTGGAAGGAAAAAACATGCACTTTTTGGTCGATATTTCTATTAATTGAATTTTATTATTATATATAACTTTTCATAAGTGCAGGAAAAAAACTTGTTTTCAATTTTATCTAACAAATTTTAAAGCATTGGGCAGTAAAAAAAGTAATTCATTATTATCGTTACATAATACTTTTACGTCAGATATGAGGAAAGTTTTATGAGAGAGTCTAAAACATATCCTTTCAAATAATATATGTTGCATAAAGCAAGCATAAGATTTAAATCTATAATAGTCTTTAAAAATAAGCAAATCTTAACTTTTGTGTATAATCAAATCTTAAATTTTATTCATAAGATTCAGTTTCCTTTAATATTCAACGCTCTGTTTGATAATTTTATTAATATAAAGTTGACATGTTAACTCATTATTTAATCTCAAAATTTTATAAATTTTCTTTTATGTTCATGGAAATTATCGAATTTTCTTTCTACTTTTGGTAAACCATTTTATTTGACTATAACGTCAGTATAAATCTGGCAATGTTGTCCCATCTCAGTTCTTGCTAAGGTTCAAAATATGGCTTCTCGAACTGTTTATTGTATTTGCGGTGAACCTTATGATTCTGTTCGGTTTATGATACAATGCGATTCTTGCAAAGATTGGTACCATGGAAGGTAATTATTCAATGTTTATTCACAAATATGTTATTACTTTTGTTGGGTTTTCTATTAAAAGGTATATCAGCTGGTTATTGTGTGTCAATTCTACTCACTAGATTTAATTTTTCAAAATATTTTTATTTTCTATTTGTCATTGATGCTATAAAGTTAGAAGATCTTTAAAATTTGTATAAGATTTTAAACTTATCTTCCTTATTCTTTATTATAGAAACAATTTTCGTCTTGTAAAAAGACTTCAAATGTATTGCGAGTAGTTATATTGTGAATAGTTAGATGACAAGTGTTTTGATCTAATTGCATGCGTTGAATTGATAAAAAATTCTGTATGGGAATTTTATCATTCGATTTTAAGTTTGTACATTTTTCTTTATGAAATTAATGTTAATTTTATAAAATTGTCAAAAAATCTGAATTTTAACAGCTGATGACTATTTTTGTACTGATAATTTGATCATACGCTTTAATTGTGGTTAGAATGCTTATACATTAAATAAATATGAAAATCTATAAAGTAATTTCGCAGGTATTTCGTAAGTTTATATTATTACGTTATAGAATTGCACATATTTTTATTCAAATTTATTCATTTAGATCTAGAGTTAAAGATATATGATGTGATGTGGAACCATCAATGGAATCTGTTATGTTTTTGACTAAAACATACATGTCTGCAAAGATAACATGCAATTCATATGTAAAGAAACACAATTGTAAATCCACTATTATTGTTTTCAAATTGTACTATGGTATAGTTGATATAAGAAAGTATGTTACAAAAGTTATTGTAATGTGCATTCAGATATCAGTTTACCTTCTGGCAACCGAATATAATATTAAAAAATAAAGTTATTTATAATTATTCCTATTATCGCAACCTATTGGCGACATTATATGAAAGGAAGCACATGGATGTAAATTCAGCACTTATGACACATTGGAAATTTGGGTTGCCAACTTGGCGAGTTAATAATAGAGTTGGTGATTGTTGCAATAATACATAAGTACCTTATTCCTTTTTAAATATTTATGTTATCCATTCATATATAACTTTTATTGTAAATTCCTTATAAATGAGCTTTACAATGAGAAATATGGAAAAGGAAGAGGGGGGGAGAAGGATAAATTATACTTTTTTGTAAAAATGATATAGTTGGAAATGTGTATGAAAACTTAATTTTCACAATTAATTAAAAAAATCAAATTTTAATTATTAGTTATAACTTGTTATTGCATAGTTAGATTTTGTTCAGATTCTTAATCATACAGATATTCACTGTTTGTTTTTATTGTATGGGGTTAGCAGAATGGTCAACATTTTTAATAAATTACATTTACCAATTAAAACTTTTTTAGTTTATTGATGATTAGGTGGGAATCTTACATTTTTGGAGATTGAGAAATTCATTCATGTTTTTTTTTAAGTTAAAAACATCATAAATTAACATGAATGCTTTGTTAAAAAGTTTAAGATATATTTTATCTTTGAATTTTTTTGTTGTTTCTTTTATTATAATTTTAAAAATTCAAAAGAATAATATAAAAAATATATTTTTATTTTAAATGTGTCTTTTTTTTTGGTTGGGTGGTGGGAGAAAACATTATGCATTTTCTTGCATAGAGCCAATTAGAAATCTTCAAGCAAGTTGAAATATAGTTATCTCTCCTACTATTCACGGTTTTGCTCTTGCTCGATAAAAAAATTGTATAGCACAACAACATGGTTTCATTATAGAAAAACATTTAAAGTAAGAGAGAGCTTTAAAATACTGTTATTGGATAATGCACCAGGCCACTCACAGAATTTTACTCTCATTTCAATATTATAGTAGAGTTTTTACCACCCAATTTTACTTCATTAATCCGATCTTTAGTTCAAGGTAGTAATTACATCTTTAACACATTATACATGGCAGGATCAGTTCATGTAACGAAAGCTTAAAAGAAATGTTTCCATGAAAACTTGTAACAAAATATCACTTCAGTAAAAGAACTAAAAAAAATATCAACTAAATGCCTGTAAGAAGATATGGCCAATGTCAGCAGAAAGCTTGCTTGTATCTCCAGAAAATGGGATAGGAAGGAGAATAGTTGAACATTGAAAATCGATTAGAGGTGAAGGTTTTGTGGATATCATTATTGAGGATGTTCAGAATTTTATAATGGAAGCATATTTAGTAAAAATGACTTCTGATATGTTAGACATTGATTCTGAAAATGGTAGCTCTGATAAAAAAAATTGTGAAATTACAAATTTTTATGTATGGAAAGGACTTTCACAGGGGAAAAAAATTCATCATTTTTCTTGATTGATGGTCCTTGTGCTTTTTACAATTATTGCCCAGTTGGTGATATCTTCATTCAATGAATTGAACTGAGATTAATCTACTTTTTCTCAACCTTTAACCACAAATAAAGGATTGATTAACAATAACATTTCAATGGAATATGTATATCTTCCATATTGTGTGCAATAGTTAAAAAAAACATATTGAATTTTTGTGTTTAATTTTTATAGCCTAATTGAAGAAAATGGTGTTGGAAAGTATTAATCTTTTTTATGACCAGTTTGACTAATAGTAACGCTTTGTTCTGAAAAATAACTTGTAAAATTAGGAGATACTGTATATGTTTTTATATTTATTGAATGATACAGCACATAATTTTATTAAACATATTTAAATTGTTTAGTAATTTTGTATAAATTTTTTTCATATTTGTAGTTGTGTAAATGTTAAAGAACATGAATCTTCAGATATTGAAAAATATCATTGTGTGCAGTGTCAAAAAATTGTGGGACCTTCAATTCGTAAGTAAAAAATTATACATATGTAATTTTCTTGGATTAATTTTAAAATTTTATTGAATCTATAGTGTTAAATTATATATTTAGTGTTGTAAATAGGAAGGAAACTTTGCATTTTAAAAATAAATTTTTCATTATTACTAAAATTATTTATTTAGAAGAATAAAAATTTTATATACTGTTGTGTATATTTTTTGTATTAGAATGGAAAATAATGATTTAAAAAAAAAGACAGGGACTTTGAAGATGTACAAGGATTATTGGTGACATACATCATAATTTTGTACTATGGGACAAGTGATAAGGATAAGCCTGAGTGATATACCTGAGCTGCCACCCCACTTTCGAAACCATGTGAACATGAAGACTTTGATCCTCAACTAATTTAACTTGCATCAGCCCCATGTACAGAGGGTCTTAAGTGGCACAAAGACTTGGACCCATGATTTGACAAAGAAAATTCTGGTCATGAATTCACAACCATAACCATTCAGCTAATAGGGCCATAAAAATAAGGGGAAAATTATTTACTAAAATGTATCTTTCTATGTATTACCAATTTTAGAAAGTAATTTTATTTAATATTTTTCACTCATCTATCAAAATCTGTTGGCTATAATGGATTATGATAAAGAGTTATAATAGAATATAATTATGTATTTGTAATCTATAAGAGCAATTTGAAAATTCCTTGCTTTTAAAGGAAAATATATAAAGTTCTTGCATGTTCTATTTGGTTTTGTGGTCATGGTAGCAGAGTAGTCATAGTTAAAAACTCAGTTGCAGCAAGAGTTCATATCTAGGCGTCATTATCAATATCTGTTATATAGAAGAATTGATGTATGCTAAATCTGTCTGGGCTCAAAATCCTCACATTGGCATAGTGTGGAAGCTTGAAGAGTAGAATGTTAATTCCAAAATCACTTTGACCATAGTTCAAAATGAAAAGGTCTGTCACCAGTAGCTCTTGTGTGGCGAATAAATATGTTAATAAATAGTCAATCCATGAAGGTTTGATAGGTTGGTCAGCACTATTGTCTTTATTATTTTGACTAGTGCTTTGTGAGCCTTCTCGTTTATTTTTAAACTACAATATTTTTATATTCCTGAATGAAAATTACTAATGCAAATATGAAACATTTTTCTTATTAAATTTAGTTAGTTTTTGAATGAAATCTTAACTCTTATGAAATGAAATTTTTTCATATCAGGAATGAACTTTGTTCATATGCAAGATAAAAATTCTTCACATTTTGTTGTTTAATCAAATTACATACTTAAATTTCACATTACTTTTATTAATGCATCACATATATTGTTTACATATATCATTATGTGGCTGTGGTAGCCTAGTGGTCAAAATAATGGACTCATGACCTGTATGTCATGAGTTTAAGCCCAGTACCGCTGAAGACCCATGTGTGCACGTCAAATCTGTCGAAGCTCAAACATCCTTTGTTGGTGTGGTGTGGAAGTTAGGAGAGGGGGTGCCAGCTCAGGTGTCATCCTTGTCACTTGACCATGGTCCAAAATTATGAGTTCTGTCACCAAAAGCCCTTGGGTAGCTGAATAGAATGATGTTAATTTTCAATCTCTTATATCTTGCATAATAGAATACACTTTATTTTACTATGACAAACCTTTTATATATATGTATATTTATTTGCAGTTCGGGAAGTTAAAAATTACCACAGGCATGATTATGGTGATAGCAATGCTGATGGAAAGGTAATTAGAAATTTGCATTAATATTTGATTTTTGTATATAGTTATTTATTTATAATGCAGTATGCTTGTATGTTATATTGTATTAGAACAATAATTGTTTGATAAAATTTACAATGTTTGTATACTTTTAATTGCAGTATTTCAAGTTGAAAGTAGCATTCCTTTAATTAATTTCAGTTATTTTAAAGTAGGCATTAGGATAATTTTTTATATTAAATAATGACTAAAGGAATATTTCATGCCTAATTTTGTACAGGCTATTTGTTAGCTTTAGCAAAACTAATAATTTTATTTTATGTATTTGACAGGCTGTACAGTCAGGGACCTCAGTTTTTGTGAAAGAACTTCGTTCTAGGCATTTCAAAAGGTCAGTAGTTTTTTTTAATTAAATATATTTTCTTTTTAAATATGAAACATTTTTTAAGCTATAAAAACTTATTAATTTTGTGTGTTTAAATAACTATTGAGAAATAGTAGTAGGCTTCTCTGCTTTGCTGAAATTAAAATGCATTATTAAATTAGGTTTTTGATTATTCCCATCAAAATAATCTAATCAAAAAACACTTGTCTCAGAATCCCATCTGAAAATTTCAATGATTTTTACAAAATAGGGTATTTTTTATATGATTTTGTGTAAAATTGTTTAATTTACAGTGTATTTTATAAGATCATTGTCAAACCAAACAGTAAACAAATACATATTTTTTTTATAGTAGAGACAGTATTAACGTTTACTATTTTTACAAAATCAAATGGTTTCAAATCTTGGAAGTGTTCCATTCCAAAAATGTTCCATATGTCACTGTTATGAGATATAGAGGAAGTGTTCCATTCCAAAAATGTTCCATATGTCACTGTTATGAGATATAGAAGGCATGCATGTTGCAATATATCTATATCTGATAATATTTCCATTCACTATAATTGTTGCTTTCTAATACTTTAAAGATTGCACACGTGTTAAAAAATGATTTATTATTCTTGTGTATTTTTTTATTACATATTGTTTTGCGATTTGTTGTACAAACAAATATTTCACTAAATACACAAAAGGTTCATCTCGGCACTAGCTAAACTCTAAGAGAAATGAAGGGGGAGGGGGGAATAACATCATCTATCCTCTTAATCATTCAAAACAGAAGTATTCAGGAACATCAAGAAATTGTGTTTATATCTGCTGATATAGTTAAAGAGTAAGCTTCATTTATTTACAGTACTCATCCCTATATGATTCCTACTTCCATTCCAAAACAAAATACCAAAAATAAAACATATTGCTACAAATTGAAGGTCAGTATTATGAAGTTTTGAAGTATTTCATTACACATCAGACATTATGCTGGATTAGAACCAGTGACACTCGGATCTGAAGCCCAGAAACATGACAACTAGACGGGTGTGATCACCCTTCCTGGAGGCTGTTACTGGCTTATTTATATACCGTCACAGTACTCCCCCATCAGTGAATAGGCGAATGAATGAGATATTTGATGTTATGGCAAGCATGGGAGTTGTTAGTATTTGTCTTCCTATCTTAAGTTCTACACTTCCAACATTAAAGTGTGAAAACTAACTAACTAGCAGAGCTATGAACAGTGGATCTTAAAATTAAATAACGGGTGTGGAGGACTTTTCATCAAAGACGAGAATTTCTTAAACAACCATATTTATTGAAGATGATTCAAAAGATGAAATTTACAGTGACATTTTTACAATGAAAAAACAGTTGAAAACATTTTAACTGAGCACCTTGCTCAAGACATTTGAGTACAGTATGGAGTCAGCTATTCGCTGAGAAACACCCAACTGCTACTGATTTCACAGCAGTAGCGATCCGTATTTATACACTAATATAATTTGCATATTGTATCACTTCCACAACAAGCGATGTAAACTATTAAGAAACTCCTGAGTGGCCCGATAGAACCGTGACGTCACAAGCGACGATCGGATCTTTAATGCACAGCTGCCATCAACAAAAGCTGTTTCTCAACTCCACTCATTTTTCACAACATTTTCCGGGTTTGTTTACATTTCGTTAATGGCGGTACATTTTGAAAACGCCCACATCGCTTGCTGTTCAAGTAATACTATATACTATATTCCTGACAACATTGGGATGTCATGTAAGTTATCCACAACTTGTCAAACTATGCTTATAATTTAGCCATGACATATAACAGTATTGCATCAAGTGAGTCTGGCGACTTTTGCTGCGTCGAGTAGGTCTGACGACTTTTGCTGCGCCGAGTAGGTCTGACGACTTTGCTGCATTGAGTAGGTCTCAGATGACTTTGCTTGCTCTTGTGGGTAGATGGTGCCATGACACATCAGAAGGTTTTTGCGTTTTTCTTTTCAGCCAAGGTCACCAATGTGCTGGATTAGAACCTGTGACCCTCGGATCCGAAGCCCAGTGACATGACCACTTGACAGAAGTGATCACCCTTCCTGGAGGCTGTTACTGGCTTTATTTAGATACCGCCACAACTACATTAGTTACACAAAAAAATGCTAATTAAATGTTCCATCTAAAAATTCACGTGGTACATCCATCCTCAGAGTCAATTTAAACCATTAACTGACACTTTTTAAATTTTTGGCAGTATAAATTATAGATGCCCAAAAAGTTATGTAACTGTACAATTATTTTCAAATTATTTTTTTTTGTTTTGAAAATATTTGATATTTTTGAAAAATTTTATACTTCATTATATTTATATATTAAAACAAGGGATGTGTATACGTAAAATTCCAAAGTCCCTGAACTAGGATCAGGGCAGATAATGGGTTTAACCGCAATTCTTATGTGAATCATCGGGTTAAAAAATAACGTGTAACAGATGCATATATGACTCACTTGTCGTGAAAGGGTTAAATAACATTGTGTCTTAATAAAATTTCTTATTTTTTACTTATTTTCTTCTCATTTTTCTGTGTTACAATTGCTGTAGTATCTTTTTATATGGTTAGATTTTTGTTTGTTTCAGAATTTATTTTTTTTATCTCAGTATTTGTTACAATTTGCATATATCATTTTCATAATCATTTACTGTATTTTTTCTGTAGTGCTGATGATATTGTTATACGTCTACGTGGTCCACAACTGTCACTTCCTTATCTAATACAAAATGGATTCAACTATCCTATTTTGGTAGATTCAACTGTAGGCTTGGGCCTACAAATGCCTTCCGATTCCTTCACTGTCAGTGATGTTATGGATTATATTGGTAAGAATGTATTTTTTGATGTTTATATGATGTATATAAATTCTGTATTAAGAAAAGAAACGTTTAGTAAAAAAAATTTGAATACTTGTTTTGAATTTTAACAATTATTTGTTAAATATGCAAATAAAATTAATAGTAATTCTTATAGTGAATATAAAATTATTCCTAAAAAATGTATGCCCAATGTTTTTTTTTTTGTCATCTATAATTATAGATAGAATACATTATTAAAACATTATAAGCCAGATGTTTTTAATATTATATAAAACTAAAATTGTTTAAAAGTTTGTGTGTGCCATACATTTGGAATTTGTTATGCACACAAATTGCTGAGCTAATTTGGTAATGTAATATTTAATATGTTTTATGTATCCTAACATGTAATGATAAATGCACAGATATCTTAAATCTTTCATTTCTGTGTAATATGTATGTAGATGAATAAATTTTGCTTGGGTAAATAGCAATGTTTTTTTTCTTCATGTTTTAGAAAAACATGCTTTTACATAAGAATTGCATTAGAATTTTATTTTGTTACAATATGACATAAAATTCATTTTGTATAATTTAAAAATTTTGGTTCTGTTCTGTTAGTTGGGCACAAATGAAAAATTGCCAAATAATGTGGAATTCTGCCTAATTCCTTACAACCATAATGGGAAAGTTCGTTTGGGGCCATATGCTTTATTCTTTGAATTCATTCAAAGCAAAGCACTTTTTCCTTTCTTTCTTCCATCTTAATTTTTGTTTTAAAAAATGATGAAGATTCCTTGCTGAATTTATGTAGAGACAAGGAGTAAATGATCCATTTGAGCAAATTTTCAAGGACATTAACGTATTCTGGAATATCCAATAATTATAAGCATTCTTTTTGGGTAAAATTGTTTTGCTTACAATTCATTAATATTTATTTGTAGTTAAAATTGTTTTGCTTACAATTCATTAATATTTATTTGTAGTTGAACATTTTCGACTTCTATTCAGTTGACTGTTTTGTCATGCACTTCGCTTGGCGACTTGGCTCGCATTTGTTTCTCAATCAGCGACATTTGCGCCCGGCTATCGGAAAAGTACCAAAATTTCATTATTACAAGATTATTTGTAATAATTAATATTTTAAGGAATCTTTACATATTGATTTTTGTTATTGTAAGTTTTTTGTTTTTATGTAATTACTTATATCATTGACCAATTTCATCAAATAAATTGTCGCTGAACGCAGTTCTGCATGGGAAAACAAATTTTCATGCATCACACCAACAAATAGCTTGGCAAAGATTAAGGAAACGTCTAATAAAAACTACATTATATTGGCAGCCAAAATACCATAATTGCTTCAAATTCACAACGAATGCATCTTCATGTTGATTATGTACTATAAATCATTATGTCTCATAAATATTGTTATGCAGATCCACAGTGTTTCTTGTTACACTGTTTTACAACAATGTTATCCTTGTAGACCTAAATAGTCTTTTGAATAATTTCCCATTAGGCTAAAATACTTCAACATTATCTCTACTGTTAAAAATAGATCCCATAAATTTATATTGTATTTCTCAACAAAATAAGAGAATGATAGCTAATATAAACAATGTTATTTTTAAGCATGCAAAATCAAGAATATTGTGTTTTAACATGTGCGTGGGGCTGCAGTAGTCTAGTGGTCAAGGTAACAGACTTGTGGCCAGTGAGTCATGATTCGAGTCTAGTACCACTGAAGACCTGCCGCGTTGGGAGGCAATGCACGTTAAATCTGTCTAAGCTCAAATGTCCTCTTGTTGGTTTGGTGTGAAGGTTAGGAGAGGAGGTGCCGACTCGGGTGTCGTCCTTGTCATTAGACCATGGTTCAAAATTACAAGGTCTGTCACCAAAAGCCCTCGAGTAGCTGAATAGTGCAGTGTTAATATTCACTCACTCATTAACATGTGCAAGAAAAGTATAGCCTATAAAAAATGATTATTTTGGAGTATAATGTGAACAAAACTTTCCTTTAAGCAGGCAAGGGAACAGATTTTCACTATCAGCTGCATACTGTGGCATTGAGCAATTTATTTTTATTTGATCTAATTGGTCCACAGCAAAAACTGTTTCTTTTTTCGATATCTATTACTATAAAACATAAGTGTTTAGTGATGTGTATACATGTGCTTCCTCCTTCTTTTATAGGACCTAATTTTCCATTAGATGTCATTGATGTTGCTAGACAAGAAAACATACGAATGCCCATGTCAGAATGGGTTGAATATTTTAATAGTTCTGTACGTAATAAAGTATACAATGTAATAAGCTTAGAATTTTCCAAGACAAGGTAATATTTTTATATTTTGTAATATGTAGTTCACATAATATTCTGTTTGATTTTTTTTTAAAATTCTGTCATAATATTAATAATTAATGAAAACATTTGTAAAATATTTAATTGGAATTCCTATGGTTTAGTTTTAATGCAACTTTTAGTGTCAAATATTTTTTTTAAAAAAAGTTACAAATATTTGTATAATATTTTTGGTTTTTTTTTTAAAAAACTTGAGATGTTAAATATATTTTTTTCAGATTGTCTGATTTAGTAAAACCTCCTAGTATTGTTCAAAAGCTAAGTTGGGTAGAAAATTATTGGCCGAAGAATTCTGAAACACACACCCCATACTGTCCACAAGTAATGAAATACTGCCTCATGAGTGCTCAAGATAGTTATACAGATTTTCATATAGATTTTGGTGGCACATCTGTATGGTATCATATTTTAAGGGTAAGTTCAATTTTTAAATCAAAGTTTTGTTGGAAATTAATACATTACTCTTATAAGTAGATTTTCTTTCTTTTCTTTATGTTTAACTGAATTAGACAATTCTAAATGATAAACAAGTGATTCATAAAGTTATAAAAATGAAAGGGAAACTTGAATAATAAAGTCGTGTTTACTAATTTTTTATTCAGCAAAAGTATAGTGATAAAAAAAATAATGCCTTTGTTTTTACATACAAAGTGAAAAGTCTTGTGTTGTGCAAAAGCATACATCACATCAGCTTAAACAAGAATTAAGTGGGTAGGGAGGGAAATGTTACATGAATAAAAGGTCTTATATAACATTGTAAATGTTTTAACCTGTCACAATGTTATAATGATTTCTGCATTGTATTACTGCTGAATATTTTTTTTTAAGTTGACTCACAAATAAACCTGTGCTTTCATGTTAATATACTAGGCTGTTGAAATTTCTATGTAAATCTGATTATTCTGATTCAGGGGTGATTAATTAACTGACTCGGGATTTTAATAAAATAGCTAGTTTAAGAAATTTCAGAAATTTTTTTTTTATCTGTGAGCCAATGTTTACTATTATTGTTCCCTTTATTCTATGATTCACCATTACAAAATAAAGCATACTGTATACATTTTATATGCCTCTGAATATTGTGATGATGGCACCAATTAGGTAACAGTTATTGATAAACACAATTTTATTGAGTTGCCGTAAATAGTTTGGATCATATAAAAAAATGCAATTCTTTAGAAAATTAAAATAATTCTGTTTAAATATGTTTAACATTTTTTTTTTATTGCTATTTACATAGAAATTTTTACGATTTAGTTTATTCCTACTAAATCTCAAAAAATTTATTTCAGCATTAAAATATATTTTTATTTTAATTTAAATTGCATTCTCATTCATCCTCATTGTATTCATTGTAATGGTTACAAGGTTGATATTCATTATTTTTAAATTCTTATTGTAGTTTTGTAAGAACAATTATTTTTTTAAAAAAAATAGTCATAAATAAGTTTTTTTAGTTTTTTTCCATAATTAATTGTAACTTGTATTTTAAGTTATATTTAATGTTCTGTGTATCTTAATTAGTAAAATGAAGTGCTCTTTTCATTGCTAAATGTAAAATTTCACAATAACTGCAAAGTACTTTTTCTTGTTGAATATATTATCATGAAATATTTCTTTTTGATCTATCCAATGTGGGCTTTAAGAGGGAGAAAATTTTTTATTTTTTAGTGTTGTGTTGTTGCTTATCTCCAAGTCTAGCCAAGCTAGACTAAGTCCATGATCTCATTCACTCGTAAAAAGTCCTACACCACTAGAGGGTCTTCATATAGATCTTTTATTTTTTTAGTAAATGTATAATATATATACTGAGAGTGTGTATAAGCACAATCAGTACTACAAACTTTGTTGTCTTTTGATAAAGTTATTTTAACTTGTGTGATGCATAAATATCCAAATTTGAAAATGATGCTTTAAATGAAAATTCATTTTATTTGCAGGGGGAGAAAATATTTTTCCTAATACAGCCAACACCTGCAAATCTTGCTTTATATGAGCATTGGATGGCATCATCAAACCAAAGTGAAACATTTTTTGGTGACCAAGTTGATGTTTGTTATCAAATGACCCTCACTCAGGGTCAGACTTTATTTATTCCTACTGGTTGGATACATGCAGTTCTTACACCTGATGATTCCTTAGTTTTTGGTGGAAATTTTTTACACAGTTTGAATATACCTGTTCAGTTACAGTAAGACTTTCAATGTTTTAAAAGAAACTAATGTATTCTTTTTTTCTCTTAAAGACAGATTATTGGTAACTTATTTTCTAATTTTATAGCATTCATGAAATGGAAAAACGAATCAACACTCCAGAAAAATACAAATTTCCAACATTTGAAACTGTCCATTGGTTTGCAGCACCTAATATTTTAGAACAACTTAGAGGTCAGTTTTTTTTAAAAAAAATATTTTTATTAATGAATGTGAAAGTTATTTATTTCAAAAACTTTTTAGATTTAAAACTATATTAAAAGAAAATGTGAAGCAACTGTGTGTGTGTGTGTTTTTCAGCAATAAGTTTAAATGTTCATTAAACTTAAAAAAGAGATTTTTTTTCACAAATTTAAACTTGTTTTTTTAGTTTACTAAGCAGTGTTTTCTGATTAGTATATTAGCATGAGATTCCAAATATTTTACTTATTATTATTAGAAAAAGTAAAATATTTAATCAATAAAAAGAAACAATACAAATAAAAGGAATCTATAATCATTTTTAACATATGTTCAATATTTGCCTTTCTAACTTTTCCAGAAATTTGAAATGCGTTAATATATAATAAAAGTACCTTTACTTGAGATCTGCTTTATATAAAGGATCTTTTAAAGGTCTTGAGACCACTATTGTTTTTAAAAAATATTTAGCATTTTGCATTTGTTATTTAATATAATATTTTAATAATAAAAGGAATTTCTTAATGACTTGAATGATTTTTTTAAATCTTAATCATTGGTAATTTGTTATATTTCAGATAATAATGTCAGTAAAAGAGAACTAAGTTATTTAGTAACTGGAGCTAAAGCATTAGTTTCTGTTTTGAAGATCTGGAGCTCTGATAGCCAGGTATTAATTATATTCCTTTGCTTTGGAAAATTTAATTTTTACTGAAATATGTCAAATATTTAAATTCAATTTTTGATTTTTAATGAACAATAGTTTTTATGTATTCTGCTGGCCATTAAAATTGCTACACTTTGAAGACAGCTTGTAACAAATATTAGGTTTCATAAATGATGCAACATGCTAGGATAGGCAAATCATTAGCAGCGCATTTGAGCAATGCTAGTGGAAGAAGCAACCATCTGTATAGAAAGAATGATTAGAAGGAAGCTCTTTTGGAAGTTTGTTGATTGTACTATGCCTCCTGTAAAAAGGAGCTACCAATTCGTTGGAATTTAACCTCAGCTGTGTTATGTTCTACCAAGACTGTGATAAGCAGGGTTTTTAATTTTCCAGTATTTTTCCTTTCTCAGGAAATCTTGGGAAAGTTACAATCATTCCTGGGAATGCATCAAAGTTTTGAAAAATCTAAAAACAAGCTATTTTTTAATTTGTAGCAATAATAAAAAAAAAGGATACAAAAGTTCCAAAATTTATTGTCATTTTTTGTATTGAGCTGAAAAATGCACACAAAAAATATGTTAATTATTCATTTTTCAATTATGATTTTGAAAACCCTAAGCAATCTATGCTTTTATAATTCAGCTTAGTTCTTAGATTTGTTATGAACAACCTTCACCAGAAAATGCTCTCTTAGATTCACCTGATGTTGGAGGAATTTTCATTCAAATCCTTACAGTTTCATAATATTTGATCAGTTTTATGTTGAGTAAAATAAATGCATTTCTTGCTCCACAGTCTTATTGAAGCTAGATCTCTTTTTAGTTGAAACAAATAGGACCTTTGTCTTTGAGTGGATCACTTTTTATAATTTTTCATCCACCATTAAAGGTTTCTTTTCTGATTTCCATTCTCTCTTCTTATTATGAAGATTTGGAGAGTGATTCTTCTTTCTCACAAAAAGATACTGTCATTATTATTTTAGCTTCTAAAATCCAAAAGGTTTTTTTTCCCCAAAGGGAAGTATCAACTGTAACTGCATTCTTTCTCCCAAAATTTAGATATTACATTAATCCGACTAAATTAACATTGTGTCTCTTGCTAATTTTTTGAACTGGAGAACCTTATATATTCTTTGCAAATCCTGAGTTTTACTTGTTCAATTCTCCAAAAAGGAAAGTAAATACTCCTTTGGCAGTTAGCAAAGTCGCGTGTTTCGACTGCGTAGTTTTCTAGGTGAATTTTTTCTGGCATCAAGCTTGTTACAGTTGTAGTCAGTTTGAAATTCTGCATTAACCATTATTTGTTCTTTAATATCAATTAATACTTTTGAAATTGCTTATTTTATATGTATAAAATATCTTTCAAGCATTGATCATTTTAGCCACGTGTCATTCCCGGGAGTACAAAAAGTATCAATTTTACAATTTCCTGGGAAGGAAAGCCTAGTTATGATGCGAATGCATTGTTGAGGGCCATGAAAAATCTCAACAGCTCACCATATCTAAAGGACAAATGTATTGTCTTTGTAATCTTACAAGATTGTACAGAAGTGTCACTTACCTGTAATTAGGAACTTTGGCCAATTAAAAGGTGACAAATACAATGATGTCCAATATTACAACTTTTCTTTAATGCTGCAACAGAGACAAGTGTGTATAAAGAGACAGATAGTATCAAAAACAAATAAAATAACAGAAATCTCTACTTTGTCATCCTTTGCATGATAGATGTCATTACAGGGGAAGACCAATCATTCATTTTGCTGTTTTTAATTTTTTGAACTCATTGTGAATTCTGTGCAGCTAATATCTATTAAAAATTGTTTTCCTTTCACATTTTTCTTCATAATTATCTGTAGAAAAGATTTAATTTATTTGTATATGCATTCAATCATATTGGCTTTGTTTAAAAAATTAATGCATAAAATATTATATTGGTATTAATTACTATTGAATTGTTTTCTGAAAACAAAGTTTGAAAATCAGTGAAAATATTAGAATGAGTTCTAAAGCAGTAAGTCCAATTTGTTGGTAAAAATGCCCTATGGAAAGACACACCTCCAAGTGATTTCCAGTAACATTTATTTATTTTTTATACCAAAATTAGGGAGCATTCTTGAATGTGTACGAAAGATATACATAAATCCTCAACAGAAGGAACAAAAACTTATTCCATGTTTTGTAACATGATTAAGGGTTAGTAAAAAGATAATTGAAAGTACTTTTATGTACCAGAAAGATCAAAATCAATTTTAATTAGTATGAATGTGAAATTCTGGAATAAAGTACTTATCTATAATTAGTAGGGACATTTTTTCAAGGGGCTTGGAAAATTTTAATTCCCGACATGATATTTTGACAAAGGTTATTCTTGCATCACTCCTATTTTAATACATTTAATAGACATGTTAGCTTTGGTTTATATTGTAATGCAATGTGCATTAAGAATATATATAAAAAATTGTTCTAAATATTACAAGAGGGTTATTTTATTAGAAAAAGGAAATGTGTATTAACCCGTTACCGCCCAGTGATCTATTTATAGATCACCTCCCACTCAGAGCTCCCAGTGAAAACGATATCTTTTAATTATTTCGTATTGTCATTGGCTGGTTTCCTTACACATGTGGCCATACCCCCAAACGAGATTTGAAGCATTCTTTCCCACAGCAGTCCAGCAGCTAGCGTCTGATGTTCACCATTTTGAAGCTTCAAAGTGCAGCTTTCGATTTTGTATCCAACAGAAAAAAAAATTAAAAATAAGTTATACTTTTTTTATGAATTTTACATTTTCAATACCTTTTTAATTATTCTGGCTTATTTACATTACAAAAATAACTGTTTTTATTATTAAAATGTAAGTTTAAACATGCTGATCTATAAATAGATCGCTGGGCGTTAGTGGTAACTAATATAATTTTTTCCCTGTTTCATTTCTTCCACAATATCTCGGCGTAAAGTGTTTCACACCGCCGAAGAAGCGTTAAAATATATGTTTTCTAAGGAAATAGAGTCTGATATAATTGCTTTACCGCCTGATGTGAATGAGTTAGCTGACGAAGATTATTTTGATGATGATGAAATGACTACTCCATCGGTAAAAGCTCTGTCAGGTAATGTAGAAATTTGTGTACCCGTGGAAGAAATATAAAAAGTATAAAATACATTCTAAGAAAGGCATTGGAAGACCTCAGATGATGTCATCAAGATCAAACGTAATACACTCTTTGCGTTTAGATAGAAAAGACCATGTTATAGGAAAAAGACAAAACCAAAGAAGATGCCAGTTTCAAAATGTAAGGGTAGATAGACCTCTTACATTTTGTACAAAATGTAATGTAGCTCTTTGTCGAAATATTTTCCATTATATCACACTTAACTTTTACAAATTGGCTGCATAAAATTGTAACTAAGTTTAGACCAGTAAAATAATATTTTCCCTTTTAAATCTCATTAGTTGTTTTTAAATTCACAAAAATTCCATTTTCTCCCACTAAATTTGTAATTTTTTAAATATAAAACAACAACAAAATTACTTGGTCTTTTACTACCATAAACGCCCAGTGATCTATTTATAGATCACCTATTATCTCAGCTGCTAATTACGGAAAATGGATACAGCTTCATAATTACTCTATTTATGATTTATGAAATGTAATTTAAAAATATTTTTCAAAAATTCCGATTTTAAAATAATTTGGGCGTTAACGGGTTAAAGGAAGTTATTGTTATTTTTCATATTTTTAAAGAAATCTTTCCAGTAATTATATAAGTATGTTGTTTATATTTGAAGGATGTATTTTTCTTAAAATTAAATTTTTCATTTTTTTTCCCTTTCTCAACAGAATCATAAACATGACGATGTCCCACCTGGTATTAATGTTACAAAATTAATTAAAGATTTGATGAAAGAAGTGAGAATTGCTGAGGTATGTGTTTTTCAATAAATTTCAACTTTTACATTGTTTAAAACTATTTTGAAAAATTTGAATTGTAAACATGTTATATATATTGCTGATTTTGTAATCATTGTATCTAAACAGAAATTCAATCCAAGTAGTTTTCTCCCCCCTCCCCCTCCTCTGTAACCTAATACATAGCATTGATTTGAATTATCTCTAGTGCAATTATGTACCATTTTGCTATGCCTTATATAAAATACGTGTTTTTTTTAATTGCAGGGTATTTAGCTATGATATGGGACTCACTTTATAAGATATTTGTTTAATTCTGACATTCATTAATTTGGATGGCCTAAGCCCCAATTACTTGGGATTAATGAAATGATTTCAATTAAATGTTTTCTGAGATGTATATATTAAAGATTTTTCCCTTGTATTTTTTCTAGAAAAAAATGTTAATGGTAGCATAACAATATTTGGGTATAAATATTTATTCACACAAGTATAATATAGAGCTTGGAAAGGAGGTAAACAATTGTGCTCTCTTTGAAGAATCTGTGGATTCTGAGTAGATCTTTCTTGACGGTAGTTTTTTTTAATCCGTCCTTAAAAATTAGCTTCAGAATCTAATTTTAAGTGCAATTAAGGGACTTGGAGTTTATGACTATTAGGCTGGCAGAATAGTGTTACTTAAAAAAGTTTTTCCAAATATCATGGGCTATTTAAGAGTTTTATAATGTCAAATGCAGTGTTTCTCTCTCTCTTTTCAAGACTATTTGGGAATTTCAAAAGAATTTAATGCTCTATGTTACAAAGAAGCCATTTTATATATATATATATATATATATAATGATGTAAGGGAATGAAAAGCTCTGCACTATTCTTATATTTAATTATTTTAAAATATTATTCAAATATGTATTAAGTAAGAGTTACATATTCTAGTTATATTTGATTTAAAAACTAAGCCTTTCATGTTTAAAAGGAAATTGTATTGTGTACTCTTTCAACTTGTATTTTTACTTATGATTGAACTGAAAATTGTGTTTAAAAATCTGATAAAATTGCTGCCAACATTTTTTTTTAAAATCTAAAACAAAAATATTTACATGAAGATGTTTTCATAAATATCTTTTACATGAAACTACAATAAGTCAGCAATTTTTTCTGTCTAAGTTTACTTCAATTTACAGAAATATGTGAAAATATTTATCTTTCCTTCTGGACAGCAATTTTTTTGCAAATTGTACAAGATAAAATTAATTGAAGTTCTCTTTTTAACTACAAGTTTTAGTTAAATTATATAAGTATAAATCAGGAATATTAATTTTTAATTTACTGCAATAAATCGATATTTTATCCAATTTAATCGCAATAAGTGTATTTAACTTAATTTTGTATTTTCTTCCTAGAAATATGCTAGTAGTAAAAATCCAATGGTTGCTGCAAGAAAACCGCCAGTGCGTCAAAAGAGAAAAGAAGTTGTTGCAAAACAAAGAGTTGAAAAGATCTTGAAAATGGTTTGTTTGATTCTGATTATTTGTTAATAATATCTTTAAAGAAGAAAAAACACACACATTTGAAAAGGAAAAATAAAAAATTATATATACTTTTAAACTATATACAGTTAGACCCTGATTTAACGAATTCATTGGCACCAGACATTTTGTACTTGAAATCAGGGTTATTTCATTGGACCAGAGTCCAAACAAAGTACAATTCTTTGCACTTACCTTCTGGAAATTCTATAATAAGCAAGTACACAAATTAATATCCACAATTAGAAATTTTACACTTTTTATTCCACATTAAAATACTATTAGTGAATTTATTATGCACAAGGTAATTCTAAATTTTTAAATATTGACTGGTGACTTTTTTTATTCCCTTTCCGAAAAAAATATATATATTTTTTTTGACTTAATGCAGAGAAGAAAATACTGCTTCATTTACATTTTACTGCATAAGGTATGTTTTCACAGTTTCTAAACAATGTAATGCATTAGAAAATGTTAACAGTTTTGATAAGAGTTTCATTATAAATTTCTGCATCTGAATTGCTATTCATTAACTCTGGCAAATCAACAGTTTCCTGAACTTCAGTTGTACAGATAAGCAGTCCATCATCAAATGTAACTTAATCATTGAAATATTAAGATATCCCCTGCGTTATGGAGTGAGGTGAAATAAGAAAGAAGTTTCTTGTCATATTCAAAACTCACATGATAGGTTACACCCATTACTCATCTATACCTGTAAAGTCTAAATAATAAACTAAATATTTAAATAAAATTTTAAAAATTTCATAAATTTTGAATTTGTTGTGAATGTGCATATATATATATATATATATGTCTATGTTTTAATGCTGTTTTTAGGATTTAGAATATTAAATCTAAAAAAAATAAATAACATCTGTAATAATTTAATGAGCTCCTAATCAATTGTAAATGATGTTATTTAAGAATGTGTTGATCTATATATATAATTTGAAGGGGAGATTCAATATTTTCCAAGTTTTTCATATCATTTACTAGATTAAAAAATTATTGAACATACATTTAAACATACAATTTTTCAAAAATATTTACATATGTGGGAGAAAATAGACTGTTTTCACATTTAGAATTACTAATATCCACTTGATATTAAATTGAAAACGATCACTACAGAAAAAGAAACAAGAAAGGTAGTAATTGAAAAGTGATGTCAAATTTCAGAAGAAAAAAAAAGACATTGATTCTGTAATTTCTTTGTTTCGTATATTGTTCTTTGCAAAATAAAATTTTTATTTCTGTAGAAATGTAAGTTTTAGTTTTTGACATTCATTATGAGTAGATGAATCAAAATTTCGTTTGCTTGCCATTTGTTGGTTTTTGAGTTTAGCAAGCATGCTTTATTTCATATACTAATTGCAACTAAGAATTATGTTTGATATGTATCTTATAAAAATTATTTTAAATTTTTGTTTCAATGTTATTTAAATTCTTTTTTCTCCATTATATATCCATTTTATATTAAAACGAAATTTTGTGTTAAAACATTACAACACTTTAATGCTTTTTGTAATGTGATCAATAGTATATATAAAGTTTTAAAGGTGAAGGAAATAAGATTATTTTGACAATTTGCATTTTGTGAAGACTGGTTTAATAGCTCATGTATTACATGAAATTATACATTAAAGATGTTAGAAAACTTTTGATCTAATCTTTAAAATTTTAAAGAAAAATGTATAGTAAACTTTTAAAAACTTGCTTAAAATTTTGATTATTATTATCCTTTGTTTTTGTTCAAATTTGCTAATATTTATTGTTTACAATTTCCTTAGGTACCCACTGAATCAGAAAAAAACCTAAATCTAGTCTCTCAATACCCTTTGAAACCCAAGATTTCTCCGAATTCGGATATATTTTATGATGATTTCCCTTTCCATTCCCAAAATCCAGATATGCAGCTACATATGCAAGACTCAAAAATGATGTTAGATAAAATGAATATTGATATAAAATCATTTTTGGACTCAGCATCATTGAAAGAGGGGGCTATTGTGAATAGAAATATTACAGTTCCTTTTGGAATTGCTTGGTAAATTTCTGCTCTCTCTCTTTTTTAGATTTTAAGTGTTTTTTTTAATACCAAACACTACCATATTTTTTTTAAATTGTATTATAATGTTAAAAAAAACGATTTTTCATTTTGAAATTTTTGAAATTTGTTTTGAACTGCTTTTGACATTTTTGTTAGCAAATTAATGTCTGTTTGTATGGTAGTTAGTAGATATATAATTGATTTATGTACTATAGGTTTTTTTTTTCAAGTACTAAATCATTTTTTCTTGTATATAAATTTTTTAAATTGTATATATACTGTATGAAGTATGTTACAACAATTTTTAACTCCACATACATGAATTCAAAATGAAATTTTCTTAATGATTTCCTTCATTCAGTCTCACTGTACAATATGTGTACATACATACCTTGCTTGAAAATTGCTAAAAAACAACTGCTTGTAATGAGTGTGAAGATACTGTGATACTTGCTTGTTATAAATGAGTACTTGTAAAAAGTAGGCTCAGGAAAATTTGAAATTCATACATATTTATTTATATTATATATACTCTACTAAACAGATATAAAAAATGAATACAAAAAAAAACTGATTAATTTCCCTTGAACTATCCTATTATCTCTTTCTTGCCCTACTGTTCTTTGGAGAAAACTTATGCTGTCTGAAAACATCATTCCTGCTTAAAAAAAACTCTGAAGATTTTCTGTGCTCAAAATCCAAGGGGCAGTTCAGCTTGAAATCTTCTCAAGTGTTGTTATCATTGTAGCTTTCATTATTTTTTCAGTTACTTTATCTTGAATTTCAACTACAATGTCCAAGGAAGTAGGTGTGTCAGAAGTGATAGTATTGGTGTCAACAGACACATTTTCAAATTTTTCTTCTCTACTCATTTCAAAATTGTCTACTTCTTCCTCAGTGATTTGTTCCTCTTGAGAAATGGCCAATTTGTAACTCCTGTAAAATTCTTACAAGTCAACTGATAAAATTTTATTTCAAAATTGCAAAATAAAATTTGAGTATACTCTATGAAAAAAAATGCTGATCAAAGAATGACCTCCACACAAATTCCCTACCCTGCCACTCTTAGGCAGAATAAATCTCTGTTGTCTCTTCAAAGTTATCGTGGACTATCCTTGTACATGCACTGCACACAAAAAAAAGCCGACCATCACATGCTCGCATGATCTTTAACACATCACTAACTTTCAGTTGACTTCAAAATATTAAAGGAAATTTTCCATGAAAAGATTAGCTGAGCTAGAGAGGTGGGAAGTCAATATAAATATTATGAATTTCAAAAATATTACTTGCTGTAACCAGGATTTACTTGTTAGAAGTGATTTACGTTCCCATAAACTTAACATTGTACCAACCATGTACTATCTTCCTCATTAAATTTGGATTTGTTGCCAGCAAATTATACTATAATAATCAGAGTACATTATAAACTTAACTTCTTAAAAGACTGTACACTTTAGCTGTTCATTAATCAAAACTTCACACAATGGAATAATGGAAAATTTATATTGAGGCCATTGGTTTAAATTCTGCCTTGTGCTGTTACTGTCCAGTGGAAAATACTCATAAGCGTAATAAAGGAATGAGATTACTGACAAACAAGTGGACAACTTGAAACTGGATAAAATGTCAACCACAGTAATTGGTGTTTAAAAAAGTGTCATTTTTCTGTTAAAATGATTGCAGAAGTTGAAAAATGCCCTGAAAAAGCAGGCTGATAATTATGGAAGGATTAACACATATTGAGAAAATGTACATGTATCCTTAATGGCAAAAAAAAAAAAGAACATACACATCTCACTCCAAGTCTAATAATACATTCAGAATTTGTTGCCACTACTGGCATTTGTGTATTTGCCAGATATCTTGGGAATTGAATCAAGCTGACTGGCATAGAAGCCTATTAAGTGCATTCAGTTACAACTATGCCATTGTTGGGAAAATTGTACTTGTGTGAAGAACATATTCATTGGAATCGTAAATAATTCTTTATAGTCATTTTCTTTAATGAATTCCTGATTTACTGTAAAGCAGGATTCTAGACACTAACTACTGTAGAGAAAGGGGAACTCGTTACTGATCACAGAAAGTTCATGTGATTTAATCCATGAGGGCAGGAATTATGCATAGTGGCAGAAAATCATGGTGCTTTTTTTTCCCACAGAGTTTCCGCTGCAGCAGTTTTATTGCTTTTTCCTTTCTTATTGAGATGCAGTTGGTCCAGACTTTATGTTCATGAGTGACAATATACAACTATGTGTGACTTTGGTTTCCAAGACTAACAGACGAAGATACTGAACATTTGGAAAAGCCTGCTTATTCATTGGGCCTAATTCCCATTAAATTCTTGTTACACATTCCACAAAGTAATTGCCCTCCCTAAACTGGGCAAAAGCTTAAAATAATTTTGGGATAGGGGTAGAACAATATGCCTCAAGTTCTTCTCCACAGTCTAGTAGAAAGCTTTCAGAACACTTGCCAAATATGCATTAGTGTGAAAAGAGGGACTTTGAGTGGGATTTATCTACCACAGGGGTCGGTAGTCTTGTAACTGTGGCGTGCCCAAACAATCTACCAGTATAATTCAGGGTTCCACAGTGTGGAAAATATTTGTAACTGCAATCCTGGGATAATGCATGCAGAATTAAGGAATACTGGTCAGAAATACAAATTTTGATTTGTATTATACATGAATCAAGCTTCACTTTCAAGAGATTTATTGACATAAATTAAAATTGCCCAGATATTATATATCTTTTAAACATATTTATTAAAATAAGAAATAAGCATAATAAAATATTAGTTTTTCCTTCAGTATAGTTAAATAAAAATAATAAATATTTTAGTGTGAACCTTGTCCCTGCACCGCTCTACTTTATATCACAATATCAGGTATAATTTGTGACTTTCAGTTTGACAAGATTCTGAACATTCAGTTGTTACACAACTTATTTGCAGATTTAAAATATTTTTCATATGAGGAAAAATCTTTCAAATAGATATGTAGATCTAAAATTGCTAAAAATGCAATTTCCTTCAAACAATTAAATCTCTCCAGTAATGACATCCAATAATTTAATTTGGATATCGATTTATATATTTCAGATATTCTTTAATTCTGTAAATGTTGCTTTCCGTAATTCTGTTGATGTTAGTCCAACTAGCACCATTTCAAAATTATCTTCCATCCGCTCAAAATTGAAAAATTTGTAGAGTGTCGCTGAGAATTGTACCACATGTCATAGGTTGCCAACCCCCGATCTATCTTCATTCTGGCTAGAAAGAACATTTTTCATGATTTTGGGAATTTGCCACATTTTGCATTATACTAGATGTGTACTTTTATTAAATATATTCTAATTTCCTTTCTTTAACCAATGTCTCTTATTAAATATTCAAAACAATTATGTTTGTTCCTTAGTTTTTGTCAAGCAGTTTATTTAAAGAAGCAGGTAGTAGTAATTTTGAGTGCTGTATTTTTATCATTTATTTTATAAAATAAATATTTGATCAAACCTGTTTTTCTTATTTTGTAAAATGTGTAAAAGTTTCATCTGTGTTTTGTTTAGTTTGAATATTAATCGGGAAAACTATTCTTTTTAGCAAGGATGGAAATTTTCCATTAAAGAAAGAATCTGTGTATGATTTTGTTGACTCAGATGATGACAATTTAATAGTTGATGAAAATCCAGTCAACAGTAGAAAACGAGAATTAAAAAAAGAACACTTTGCTCAAGATGTTTGTCCAGATGTACAACCTGGTTTAAGACTTCGATTGTCTTGTATGTATTGATCAATTTTGTCTTTAAAGATCTATATCTAATTATTTTAATATTTTCTATATGTCTGTTAATTAATTCAGCTTATTAGTACTTTGTTATATATATATATATTGTATTGAAATATTTTGTGATATCACTTTTTTTGTAAAAGAAATCTATGTGGTATCTTATAATTGCAAAATGATTTTGCAGTACCTAATGTGTTTATAAAATGTAAGTTTCTTGTATTTAGCTACATGAATGAATGCATGAAGTTATGTTCTAAGTTTAGGAAAAGACTGAGGGCGCGGGGAGATCAAAATTGTGTATTTTACTAGGAAAGAAATTTTATGTGAAAATATTAGTTATCTTCTTCTCACAAAATTCATATGTGTTTAGGGTGGTGGAGTATTTTAGTTCTCTTGTAGGTATATGAGTTGCATGAAAAAATGTACTGTATACTTTATTTTAAGGCAGGGTCAGCCATTGTGTATAATCTACCTGCAATGAGAATCTTAGTTGCATTAAAATGTTTTGTTCTATGTACTATGTCTTTTTCTGCTTAAGGAGGGAATTTTCAGAACTTTTTAAAAATTAAAGGGCAGGGTTAGCTTATATACAAAAATCTCAGAAAAGCTTAGTTCAGGAAACATTTTGTTTATTATTTCTATATTTTCTGCTAACCATTCAAAAGTGATTTTATCCTTTTAATTTTTTGGATGTTTTGATTGCAACTTTAATTCAAAAAGAGAAAAAAAAAAGTTATATAAATCCTCCAAAATTAATGTCAGAATCAAAGTTTGTAAGCATTTCATAAAATTAACTTTCACTCATCAGAATATTTAAGTGCATATAATCATCATGCAGTGAGTTTTTTCTTTCAAAGCATGAAACATAGGCCAATAAGTATGTGCTGCCTTTTTTTTTT